>JADRCD010149924.1:49226-67927 GCA_019843815.1 Montemys delectorum
AGGAAAGGAAAGGAAAGGAAAGGAAAGGAAAGGAAAGGAAAGGAAAGAGAGGAGAGGAAAGGAAAGGAATGCGGTCATGACAAGTACAGGAGCAGAAACAATGGGCTTGCTCTGTATGCCAACTTTTGGCCATCCACATACCATACTTCCCTAATTATGGATCCAGTCAAAGCCTGTCATGGAATGTGATTCTACTGGACTATACATTTAAGATCTCTCCTTAAACAGGAAGTTATCACCTCTTCTTTTTCACAGTATATGAATATGAAGGCTAGAATCATCTCTGATATAGAAGCACCTTAGGCCAAGGTGTAACTTACGCCCTAACTTGTTACGTTTCTCTTGGTGTCTTTACTGAAGGTTTTGTGGAAAGTTGAGTATGAACATCTCGCCTCTTTTTGAATCCTGGTAAATGCTTACTTTCTGCACATTGGCAGGTTTGTGTCTATTTATATTATTTTCTCTGCCTGATCTCATATATTCCAATTCACACGTGAAAAAATTAGGCATAACTTCCCAGGAATTCCTGTGCTCACCTCTCACTCTATTGCTCAAGATGACTTCTTCAACATTAATCTACTTTTGTGAACACAGCATTCACTTTGTTCTAAGTTCAAGCCACGGTCTTCCTAGGCCAATAGCAATGCCATTCTTGCAGGTGCTGCAGCAGGAGATTGTAGGATTCTAATTATCTAATTTCTCTGGATCGCCACCCTGCATGCCTGGCTGTCTAACAAAGCATCCAGTCCAGAACACAAGGTCAGGGCTGGTACTAGTTACATTATCATGGCTAACAATGGCATCTTTTATTCTGTATTATACTTATGTTAAGTGTAGACTGATAACTCTGTGGGGGAAACCTTATTTTAAAATCTTATTCTAAAATTTCTAAAGTTTCAGCTGCTGTCCTCCAGCCCTATCACATCTATAAGAATTCTACTATTATTCTTACTACCCCCTCAATGTAACTTTGTTCTTTACCAGGTTTTAAAACACGGGATTCATGTAGACTAGGCTGACCTCAAATTAGCTATAAAGCTGAGAAGTAGCCTTGAACTCCTGATCTTCATGTCTCTACTGTCTAAATATTGGGATCAAAGGCATGTAATATACCATACATTAGGCAGTGCTGGAAATGAACCCAGGGCTTGGTACCTATTAAGTGACCATTCTACCAACTGAGCTACATCCCAATTCCATTAAGATTTCTTTTTCTCTACATTTAACATCAGCAACCTCACTATTTATTATTTACCTAAAAAACCCAGGTCTTTCAATGTACTACACATGTCTCAAGGAGCTTGCAGAATCATCTCTACTATAGAGGCACTTTGAGTACCACTTCCTTGAGTGATGCTTTTGTATAGCCATCTTACTTTTCCCTCTTGCAACACTGCCAGTAGACAGGCTCATGCAGTCTCAGTCAGTTGCATGTTGGGTTTTTTCTTTGAGGCACTCTATAGAAACCATAGTTGAAATCTTGATCTTAAGGAACTGTGATATGTGATGTGATCCTCTTATGATGCTGGACAGCAGTGACAATGGCTATGCACAGACAGAGGCTATCAAGAACCAACAGCATGCTGTGCTGAACTGGTGCTCAATGTGTTACATGAACTGCCAACTCCTGTTGTTCATTCAGGATAAGTTTGTTAGGATGTCTTCTCATCAGGTGAATAAAACACACCTTCTACCTTTCAACTATTCTCCACAAATTTCCTTTTTCTCTCTGTGAGCTTGGGGGAGGGAGGGAGGAGACCCTTTCTGTTTCTTTTTCTTCCTACTTCTTTCTGGTTTGAACAAGACCTTGTGATATAGTCAAGGCTAGCTCAAACCTGAATTCCCACTTCTGCCTACCAAGTAGCACTACCACACTCAGCTCCTCTGGGAGCTTTCTAAGGATTTGATCTTGGGCTTACTCATCCTGAACTCAGTTTTGAGTCCATTGTTTAATGTATTTAATGTACTTTTTAAAACACCTATAATAAAACCAGCAATGTGCATCTGGAAATGTAACACTTAATGGTAGAAGTCCAGCGTCTGAAGCCAGCCTGGTGTAAAACACCCCCTTCCTCATGCTCAGCCCATGAGCATGAACTAAAGAAGTTGTACATTTTGCTATTTTAGAATAAACTATAAATATTAATCCTTTTCAAACATTCCATCCTTTTTTGCCATTTCCTTCCATTTTCCCTACTATGAAGGGTTGTTGTTGTTTTTGTTTGTTTCTTTGCTTTTTGTTTTTTGTTAATATCAATGTGAGTCATCTCAGGATCTGTGCCTATTAACTATGTGAGCTTTTACTGTAAGTTAGTTTTTCCTTCTTATTAGCATTTTAGAAAGTCTTGGTTTGTATATGTGCCCTACAGATGAGATGTTATACAGTCTCTAGATTAACTTCTCAGCCTCAACAGAGTTTAGAAATTTGTTCTAGCAAGCAGCAAGATAAGTAGATTGTATTGGTCATTTAGACTTGTTTTTAAACTTTATTACTATGGATCTATGCTGGTCCTGCCTTTACTCTCAGGGCCTTCTTGTTAGTTTCTGTGCATGGCCCTGCTGGCATTTCAGCTAAACAGCATAGTGTTCACCAGCTCACCAGGGACACAATCCTCTGTGCATCTGTCAGCTTCTGGAATATCTGTCAGTTCTCAGCCTCCAGCAGCAATTTCTTCCAAGTCCCCACACTGTCTATCTGCCTGTGAAGCTTAACAACTAGCCAATGACCAAGAATAATTAAATGAAGTTTTCCTTTGGACAGTTCTTCCTCTTTTCTTACTTCTTTGGTATTCTGCTTATTTAATTATAATCCTACTAATATCACAAAGGTTTGCCTGAAGTATCTTGCTCATTAGGCAATGTCATGATTTCATATTTTCTCAAAAATTAACAATGGTCTGTGACTAGATGATAAGTCCAGCATCATGCTACACAGCTAGTACCTTAAAAGAACCATTGTTTTCCATTTAAAAATGTTCAGTTTATTTTGTTTTTGTTTTTGTTTTTGTTTGCTTGTTTTTTAAAGAATGATTCTTACTTGATAGCCCAAGCTGGCCTCAAACTTGCACCAATGTTTCTGCCTGAGCCTTCTGTGCAATAGGATCGCAGGTATAGCATTACACAGGGTCCAACTGGACAGCACTGTCTCACTACACAGTCTGGCTTCCGACTAGTCAGCCTCCAACTTCAGTCTCCTGCTTGTTGGCATTATAGCATGTGGCACCACACTTAGCTCAAATCCTTTAAACTTATCAGTTTATATCAAGTCAGGGGTGGGAGACAGCCCTGTAGGAGTCATTTAAGGAAAGCCTTCCTAGTTAACAGCTTCCTGTTTCTGAGTACTAAGCACTCGGTACATTCCATCACTTGGCAAACATTTATGCTTCATAAAAATTCTATGTGTCTTGTGAACTAAAATTGATAATAAAAGATGAAGAGTGAACCACTAATGAGTGCACATATATAAACATGCCCTAGAACACTGGCTTTAGCCATCCTCTCCATTTTACGATGTGCAAACTAAGATTATTTTAATGCCTGGGTTAAAAAAAAAAAATCAATGCTCCTTCCAGCACAGTTCCTCACTTGCACTAAGTGCTCGGCAAGTGTAATACACATACTTATTATTCCTGTGCTGCTAAACATAGCACTAGATATATGTGCTTAAAATGTTTTACAGATTCAGAATATTTTATTGCTCATGTCTTCTACAGAATCACAGGAATTTCTACTTTTAAACCAAGTAATTCTGTCTGTGGGGGAGAAAGTGAGAGAGCATTTCCTTCTGAAGCCAATCAGGGGAAGTGAGCAATTAAACACTAAACTGAGCAGAGGAAATGCTGAGCCCTAAACTGAGCAGAGGAAACACTAAGCCCTACCTGATTTTAGAAGAAAGGGTTACAAGGCCAAAATAGTTACAGACGCTCCCCAGGAGTAGTGGGGATTGCTACGTGAGCCTGAGCACATCCCCAGCACAGCAAATGAACACTGTCTTAAAAATGAAAGTACCACATAGTATTTACAAAGAACAACAACTCCTACATTCTGGCCTTCCACAGAATGAGTCCTCCCAGCAAAACACGGAAAACTTCCTTTCTCTCTCCATAACTCTTGTTCAGATTACAGGTCAATTTCATCCAGCCGGCCCATTAACACAGAAATGTTTTTGAAGGTATTCAGTCTCTGTCATGCAGACCATTTCACCAGATTGCAACCTAGATGTCAACAAATCAGACTCAAATATTAATGAGCAAAAGGTCATGATGAGGTAATCTCCAAGGTTCTACTGGTTCCTGTTCTCTGACCCTATCCAATTCCCCCTGCCCTTTCTCCATGCCTTTTTCTACATACATTTACAATCATGTGCTCATTTTCAAGACACACCCTCTGGACTGTAATTTCACTTAAAGTGTGTTTTAAGTGGAGAACTCCCAGATGCCAGAGAGCAACCCAAGGGTGACCAGCAGATACAAGAGTTCCAAATAAAAGGGAAACCCTCTAAAATCCAAATCTGATTTTGAAATTTGATTTTTAACTACTAGAACATGGGAAAGGGGAGGAAAAAGGAAACCCCTCTTTCAGACTTTCCAATAAGCTATTTAATAAAGTGACAAAGCAGAGCATATTAAAATATTAACCAAAGATTCCAGGAAAACCTGTATAATCCCAATTGTTTATTCAAGACCTTTACAAACCTCATAAAAAATTAAGTGGGTTTGGAAAAAACACACCACAGCCATAGGAGAAAGTTTACAAAATACAATGGTGCCGACGCCTGCCTGTCTGCCAGGCAGTCCCTTTAACTCCAGTATAGACTTATTACTCAGTTCCTAACTGTCAGCCCCTAAGTAAGAGTACTGTCCCTCCCAAACACCTCATTAGCTGCCCTGCCTTCTCACTTTCTTGAACTAATGCATCCTGTAGGTGCTCTGCTTCTTTATTCTCTGCCAATAACAAATGTTTCATTTCAGAATACGTAAAACCTTGAGAAGACTCTCACAGGAATCTCATTTAAAAATCCTTATAAGTTCACTATGGGAGAAAAGTACACGAGCAGTGTGTCCATTTATGAGAATCAATAATGAAATGAGGCAGGCCAGAAGAGAAGCAAGACTCTGGTTCACATCAACCTGGGATCAAATCTTGGCCTTTCACTCATGTAACCTTAACAGCATTAGCTAATCTTGGTGGGACACAGCTTTCTCACAAGTATACAGGGATAACAATCCGAGTCTTGACTGTGTATGTGAATGAAAATGGAATCCAGATCTTTTCAGTCTGCAACAGGAAGAAAGACTAGCTACTTTGTTATAAGACACTCTTACAACTTAAATAATAATCACCCACAGTTTAAGGAAAATTTAAAGTGAAATTGCTTGAATTTCCCAGGCAGAATTAAATACTTCACATCTCATTAAAACATTGATATAGAAAAATACAACATAAAACATGAAGTAGGCTCATCAATAACCTTCCGGCACCATGAATTTCACTCTTGAATTCATTAGATTATAGGAAACAGAGAAATGCAAAAATCACTGCTTGGGAAGAAAAACATTCATAAGTAATTTATATGTCAAATAAACATGCATATTCTTGCCACTCCTCTCATTTTCCCTTCTGAATAGCTTCAGGAGGAAGCTATAAAGAGGGGGCTGTTTTGGGCCCCATACAAAGGCTTTAGAACATGTCAAAAGTTGGGGAGTAGAAAACCCAAAAGACTGCCTTGTTCACTAGGAATTTGATATCACACAACTCGGTAAAATGTGATGAAGCCAAATGGCTAGTGAAATAAACACTAACAAGCCATCTACCTGGCTAATAGTCCCTTCAATGCACCTTTCCTCCAATGTTTCCAAAAGCAGAGAGCCAGAAAAGGACAAGAAACTTCAAAGTGTTTAAATGAAGATCAATGAAACCAGAGACAAAGCCAGAGCTCAATGGAAGAAAATCTGCCCAGAATTCTAAACATGGATCAAGAGACATGCTTCAAGAGCCCTCTGCTATAACAATACACAGTTCTGGATGATCCTGAAAATCAGAAGCATGGCAGGTCTATACTTCACTGTTTCTCCTCTTTCTTCATAGGACTGTTTCAAGTATTCCCATCTACTAGGCTTCTTTCTTATCTAAACATGTAGAGTTGAAAGGTGAAGAGTAAATCAAGCTAAGCATCATTGCCAAGATGTTCTGCTCGGACAAAGTCAGTGAATCTTCCACAACTGTGATCAAGGAAGGGGGTGTGCTGGATGACTGTGACCACCAACCTGACCAAAGGTAGAAGTGCCCAGGAGGTTAACAGTGCAGCTCTTGGTCTGCCTATCATTGCATTTCTGGAGAAGGGAAACTAAAAGGTGATTTCCCCATAATTTGAGTGGTACATCCTATACAGATATAGGCACACACAGCCAAACAGTGAATGAAGCTTGGAAATTCATATGGAAGAATAGGAGGATTGTGAGTCCAGAAAAGGATAGGAACTTCACAGGAAGACCAACAGATTCAACTAACCTGGACCTGTGGGGTTCCCAGAGTCTGAACCACCAGCCAAAGAACATACACAGGCTGGACCTAGGCCTCCTTGCACATAAGTAGCAGATGTGCAGTTTGACTTTCATGTGGGTCCTGAACAACTGGAGCTGGGGCTATCCCAAAAGCTGTTGCCTGTATATGGCATATGTTTTGCTAGCTGAGTTGCCTTGTCTAGCCTCTATGAGAGAGGAAACACCAGGGAGTGGTGGATGGGTGATACCCAGTGAAAAAGGAGAGAAGAGGAGAAGGGGCAAGAAAGGTGGGAAGGGGAGACCAGGAAGGGGATAGTGAGCTGGATGTAAAGTGAATAAATTAAAAACAATTAAATTAAAAATAAATTTTAAAAAAGAGGAATCAAAGGGAGAAAGCTAGAGAGCAAAGCATTCCTAGTCTTTGGTTCCTGACTGACATGATCTAAGTTTCCCTGACAGAATGGACTGAAACATACGATATCATACACAGAAATAAATCTGTCATTCTGTAAGTTGTGCTGTTTGGGACTCTGCCACAGCTGTGAAAAACTAACACAGAAGGGGCACACAGGGCACAGGAAAACTACAGCAAGAAGCAAGAACAAGCTCTCTAGTTGTCAGGTCTTTAGACCCAACACAGAGGTACAACTCAGTTTTCTGGAGCTGCCAGCTTGACAATTTTCAAGCACCATCATTTCTTTGTGAAAGCCATTGCAACATAGCACAGAAGCTAAGTTTACCAACTGCCTAAAACAAATGTAAATGCTAGTAACTATCGAGGAAAACACATGCACTAAGAAAATATTATCTGAATAACAGTGTTCTTGATCTAAAATACTAGAGCAACAGAGGTAAGTTAATAGAAATGTAAAAGAAGCATTTTCATTACAACAAATAATACTTTTGATATTTAGATAAAATTTTAAAATCCTAGGCTGGAGTGTTTGGGGAAAAATTAAGGTTTATGCTTTTCAAAGTTCCAATTATGTGCAAAAATTAAGCAGATTTGATCTATGTAGCAAATACACATAGAGAAATTTAAAAAGAGATAGTGTGAAACTACACAGCACAGATGAAACTAAGTAGCTAACTGTATCTTGTTGAAATAACCTTGACCAAAAACAAAGGGAAACCACAAAGCTAAGTGGTAAAACTAGCACATAAAATCCTGGTAATAATATAAGAGAGGAAAGAGAATTGTCATATATTAATGAGAAATATCTTCACACCTAACACAAGAGTAACACTTCTCATAAGCATTCTAAAATGTAAAACTCCCAGCTGCCAAGACCTTCAAATAATACAAAACAGTCCACTAAATCATGTTAGAAAACACAAGAAGGCACAGACAGCAGCAGATCATTACAGAATACACTAAGACTAACACATCAAGCATAATGGTGAGTTGGGTGGAAAAATATGGAAGTGATGTGAATACACAGATATGCCCTAGTTGCTGTATGATGGTTAGTTAGGATAAACATCCAAGAAATGGCAATGGCAATGATGTAAAGCCCAAACGAGTCTCTAACATTAGCATTTCTCCCTTTTAATTAATTAAGCAATGGGTTTCATTATAACATCTTCACAGTTCTGTTTCACTGAACTTGAATCAAATATGTGTCCCTCCCTCTCAACATAAGCAGCTGAACGAGAAGATATCCATAGAACTAAACATGAACCTAACAATTTTGACATACCAAATAAAACAAAGTTGTAATGTAATCATAGATATGGACCAACAAAAAAACCAAATAAAACAATAAAGAAAATAAAACATTCCAATGGGTCAGATACAATAGAGCGGGCTAAGAGGAAGAGAGGGCTGTGGAATTATCCAGAATATAAATAAGAAATATAGAAACATAAAAGTAACAAGAAAGAAAAACATTGTCTACAGAAATATAATCAGCAAAACTAACAGGAAACATAAAATGGCTGGAGAAAATAAAATAGCATCCTAAAGAAACTAAAGGAAACTGAGTAAGAGTTCAGAATTCTTTCTTCTAGTAAGAAGTGAGATAGATGTAACAAACATTTGCAGACAAAGAAGGTTCATACAGTTCTGGGAACAGTGTTCTAGGTAACAAGCGTGCTTGACATAAATTCTGAATGCACTCTGGCTTTGGATAGCCCTTGGGTGGCAGCCGTGGAAAACCACAACATGAATGACATTGGCACTTTCACAAAGAGGACAGCCATGGCCTGACACAGACATCTTTAAGGAATGACAGTGAATCACAACACACAATCCTCCTGTCACACAGAAGCTAAGATAGCTTTCAAGCAAAAGACAACAGTTACAGGGTTAGACCTTAAGGTTTTCTTGTTGTTTTTCCTTCTATGATAAATTAAGCAAAATTTCTTCCAAATAACATAGAATTCATTTTATGGACAATTTCTCCCAAATATTTTCATTGATTTAGTTTCTAGTAACTTCTATGTCACAGAATTTCCCTTTGTAGTTCTTCTGGGCTTCACTTCATACTGTTCAATAGGAGCAAACACCCGAGAAGCTCTAACCAGCTTAGAAGAAGACTGCTCTAGATCAGCAGTGAACTCCTAAGAGCTGGGCTTACAAGCATGTGCTCTTACATCAAAACACAGGCAGTCCTATGCAACAAAGTCTGGGCTTCTGACTCTGGACGCCCATCAGTGTTCCAGAGGCTGTACTTAGAAAGCTATTAGATAATCTAATTTTTATTTACCTTAATCTAAGATGCCTTAGCTTCCTAATAGACTTTCAGTCTTGATTAAACTGGAACTTAGTCAATTTAAGTTCTCCAGTCCCTTTTTAAATATAGAAACTATTGGTTTTAATTACCTACTCAACATTTTCAGTTCTTCTTTTCTGAACACATTGAGATCAACAAAAATGTTGTAAGTAGTAAATAATTAATTGAAAGTCACATGTAAAATGGAATCTATTATTCTTCATATTTTAGTTTCAATTCATAAGATAAAAGGAGTTCCACCCTCAACTAGCCCATTTAGAAATCAGCCACTTTCTGAGATCCGTTGGGATCACTGCCCTGACACTAGAGAATGCAAAGGCTCTGCATGGAGTATTCTACAAATTATTTCCTAAAATCCCTTAACAACAGTACAAAGCTAAGGAGAAAAAAACAAAGCATTGAGTGAGTCAGCTACATGATGCTTTCCAAAAACACACTTGACAAATATCCAGTGGCTCTTCTCATATGTATGAATACTTTGCATAATTGTCCAATTAATGAGATCCATAAAAAATGATTATAAATATTTACCCACAACCAGACAGGAATTAGTATCAAGTCTGAGTGTTTGACTCCAGCTAGCTAAAGAGACAAGACAACAAAGATCCCTGCCATCTCTACAGAGTGTGGACAGAGGCACTCTATGCAAATATATTAATATGCTGAGGAAGTAATCTTTCAGAAGATAGACACACTCAGTTTCAATCAACCAAACATTAGAAATCAATGGCCCTCGAGAGCTTTGCCCAGTCTTTTGTGTGTGTGTATGCCAACTTCTTGGGGACCAAAGTGCAATTCCAGTCAGCTTGACAGACTGAAGATACACCCCAGGCATACAGCTTGCAACTATGCTTACACTCATCCAAGTTCAGGGTGCTTTGATAGCAGAGCATCAGAGTGAGACAACGACTGGACTGCAGTGTAGTTCATATGACATTTCCTTTTTGTTATCTTAACTGACTTAAAAGACTGTGCATTACCACAACTATGTATTATTCTTCTGTTACAGATAGGATAAAAATATGTGCGAGGAAAGATATGAGCATATTGTGTATTAACATATCATTCTTTTTTTAAAAAAATTTATGTTTTGACAATCTCAAGAAATCCTTAAAACCCTGGACCTCAGCTGAAATTTCAAATCAGAAAAAATAACAAGACTTGAAGATCTACATTGAATGAAACAAACAAGCAAACCAAAAAGGGTCAAATCTACTAAATATAATTTGAGTTCTGAAATTAAAGGACAGACTTTCATAAAGGAAAGTTGCTGAGTTTACAGTCTAAAAAAATGTGCCCATTTAGATACTAGTTAGATATCTGTTAGATACTAGTAGCTAGAGGAAAAAGGGTGACAAAGACAGAGTAAGGTCTTGTTCGTTTAAAAAACAAAAATAAAACCCAGAAACTTAAGCTTGAACATCATCCTGAAACTTTAAAAATTCATCATCATAGTAATATGAACTATCTGGAAGCTACTGTATGAACTTTTTGACTGCAATCAATCAGAAATATGCACTACAACTGTGTCCAAAAACTGAGAAGCAGAATTAAGACCCAAACTCCCTAGATTTAACCTTGTCAGTGCAAATGTCAGTAGCCTAGGACACTGGCAAAGCACTGTATTCCCTAACTAATACAAATAATAACAAAAATGGAAACTTCAAACTGGCTTCAAGTTTGTAACAAAGCAATTAAGATTTTAGTGTGTATTGCCAATATGGTAGCTATGCAACAGTGTCCAGTCAAGTGCTCTTGCTTTGCATCTTCCATGATTGAGGTCAGGTACTGAAGATACTCTGGAAACTCATTTTATAGATTCTAGACTTCACAATTTAAGCTGTGATGACTCAGAAGGCACAAACAGTCCCAAGCCTGTGTGACAGACTACAAAACATTTGCTTCATACATAACACATCAGCCACTTCTCATATTTGAAGGAGGAATGTGATATGGAGAATGATGCCTCATAGCAGAGAAAAGACAGAAAAGGGAGGAGCAGTACAATGCTCTCAGGGTTCTGGGAGCCCTTCGTTGTGCCCTACTGTTGGGGTTCTGATGGCCTCTCCTCCTTACTGAGCTTTTAACCCTGCTCTTAGCATTCTGATGCCCTATTCTCTGGGCTCTTGCCCTTACCAAATTCTGATCTTCCCTCCCTGCACCCTGATAAGCTTCTGAGTTCTTCTGGATTCCTATTCACTATTTGCTCTGCTGCTCGCTAGGCGCATCCATTTCCAGAAGGTAAACTAGTGCTCAAAGACATTTGTCTGAGCTCTCTCCCTTTTCTGGACCCACTGAACTTAGCAAACACCCAGTGGGCATCACTCAGTCTTGCCACCCAAGGACCTTTGGACGGTCTTGTTCTACATGTATGTGATGTTTTCTTAGTGTGTCTATTTCTATGTGCGGTGGGTTGACTAGGGATGGCTTCTAGACGCTCAAATATTTGAATGCTTGGTCGTTAGAATGTGGTACCATTTGAGAGGGATTAGGAGGTGTGTTCTTGTTGGGTAGGTGTGGCCTTTTGGGAGGAAGTGTATCACTGGAGTGGGGTTTGGGGTTTCAGAAGCCCACACTAGATCCAAGTGCCTCTCTCTTCCTGATGCCTGGGGATCCAGATGTAGAAACTGGAACTCTCCAGTACCATGTCTGCCTGCACGTTGCTATGCTTCCTGCCATGCTGAAAATGAACTAAACCTCTGAAACTGTAAGCAGGCCGCAACGAAATGCTTTCCTTATAAGAGTTACTATGTATAGTCTTTGATTGGTTTTGTGCCCCAGTGTAGGGGAATGCCAGGGCCAATAAGTGAGAGAGGGTGGGGTGGCAGGCATGGGGAAGGGGGAGGCTAAAGGGGTTTGTTCTTGTTGTTTTTGTTTGTTTGTTTGTTTGTTTATTTTTTGGAGGGGAACCTGGGAAAGGGAAAATTTACATGTAAATAAAGAAAATATCTAATAAAAAAAAGAGTTACTATGGTCATGCTATCTCTTCACAATGATAGAACACTGACTAAGAAACCACATAACAAGGCCAATACATTTCCTATGTCAGACAAGACCTCCATAATTGATTACCAAAATCTCCTTCAGTTTTCTAAAACATTTCTACTGGATTCTAAAAGAAACATAGAATCCACCCAGCCATATGCAGCCTCCTCAGGTGGTCCACTGGAGATGCCAGCTCCACAGGTCCAGTGCCTTTCTGTCTGCCCAGCATCTCCAGGCCTGCTCCTTCTCTGGCTAACACAGAATATTCTCTTTCCCCACCCTACTCTGAGGCCCTTTGCTCCACACTTTTTGTCTACTTCTGGGTCCATCACTGGACTCAACAGCATCTCTTTTCCAGCCCACACAGCTGGATTCCTCTTCTTCTCTAATCCTTTAGGAGAAAAGTAACCACTTGCTTATCTTCTGTTATACAGGGAAGTAGGTCTTTTGTACAGATATTCTGCTGGTAAATTATCATGTACCCTTGACTCACAGACAAGCTGTCTCGGGAAGTAGGATTTGACCCTCCCATGGCAGACCCAGGTGTTTGTATCTCAAAATGTCCTACAAACTCCCTGTTCTGGGTTGGTCTGGCCCCTGACTCTGTAACAGGAAGGAAAGTGAAAGCACTGTGCTCTTGGGAACCGCTGAAAGCTAAGTTGTCCCCAACAGAAATATTGCTCACTTCTTCAGTGGAAACAGCTAATAGGAGAACTATCCATGAAGAGGACTCTCTATCTAAAAACCCCAACTCACTTCCTCCTTAGTTGATTTCTGCTAGATGCTATAAACATCAACTGATGGAGCTTTGCTATTTATCTGCTGTTTCTCTCTATTTGCTACTTGGAGTCATTCAAAACCAAAAGTACAGGTGTAGTAGATAATTCTATTAGTTGTTAAAAACAAATACAAAAGATTTTTTTTTATTATTTTGTTGTTGTTGTTTCTCATTACAGATGGTTGTGAGTTGCTGGGATTTGAACTCATGACCTCTGGAAGAGCAGTCAGTGCTCTTAACCACTGAGCCATCTCTCCAGACCAAAAGATTTTTTTATTGTCTTCTGTTTCTATGGCATTTTCCTGAGAACTTACAAAATATTTATACATATTATATTATGCCATGCATGCCATTTAGATTCAACTTTATTTTAATAAAATGGAAAATTAGTTAATAATACTATATCCTTGTGGTATTAAGAAACAAAAGAAAAGAAAAACCATTAAATAAAAGGAAGTGTAAGAAGGATGTAAGAATGAAGTTACTTTTGGTGAAGGACTTTTATGTGATAAAGCTTTGTCCCAAGATGGACAGATGTTTTCAGAGTGGAAAAGATAAACGCAAAGCCAAAAGCCTAGACAAGTCACTAAGGTCTGAGTAAGTTATATGAGGTATTTAAGGATGAGACTTAAGAGTTGACATATGTATGATACTGATATTCCTAAAGTTGAAGCACATATTTATGTACTTCTATGTAAATAAACAGAGTTCTCTTAAGTTATTGGACTGCTTTGGTAGTATTGACAAATACCAGCTTAAATGAACAAAATGTGTGTCTAAGCTTGGCTTTTTTATTTTTGCCCAACCTTTATATAGATAGTATACAAAAGTAAAAATTACAAGACTAGTGTAAGTGACCTTCCAGGTGTTCAACACCATCCTTAAGAACCCTGTGGTGAGAGACCTAAACAGGACAATATT
The DNA here is from genome assembly GCA_019843815.1 of Montemys delectorum. Lineage (NCBI taxonomy): Eukaryota > Metazoa > Chordata > Mammalia > Rodentia > Muridae > Montemys > Montemys delectorum. Next base: position 63,149 of record JADRCD010149924.1, read on the forward strand.
TTACCCCTTGTTCTACAAAGTCAACCAGATCCCAAGAGATTATGGGACATCTCTCAAAAGGCCCCCACAGACTCTGTCAAGTCACCTGCCATCTTGTTCAGATCAGCCATGAAGATCCTATCTGTAAACTCTAATCAGTGTATATTTAAAAGGAGCGTCAACACAGGGAGACATGATCCCTAAACTTCTAAAGGAAGCCATGGTCAAGCAAGGCTCCAACTCATTCTCAAGTGATGGAACAACAGGCAGAAGACAGCTAAAAAAGTGAGGAGTTCCTCCAAGCTCCAATTGCTCCTGATAACCAGACACTTAACTGGCCTTAAACTCTCAAATTATCTTAAATAGTCTTAAACACCCTGTGGGAAGGTATATACAAAGTTAAAATAATTGATAATATAAAACATACAAACAATGATCAGACTTCCCAGGTCTCTATATGGACTATTGACATGCCAGGTAAGGCAATCACAGCTAGCCTGCCAAGGAGATCCCATGCTTTTTCTAACAATAAAAATATTGCTCTTTGTGTATTTCTAATAAATCTGTTCTTGTCTCTTTTGCATTACAAGGGCTACAAAATCAGAGTGAGACCATACCAAAGACTACCACCCCATTGGTAGGCAGCTTTAAAACTAGATCTCTAGGCCTAAAGAGTAAAATGAGTCAAATCAAGTAGGTTCTTAGAAGGGATGCTGTATATCTCTGGATCTTGTATATTCAAATGCCGTCTTAATTTTGTCTCCACTTTTTTATTGTCAACCACACTGTATGTTGTACTGGTAGATTATCCTGTGACAATAACTCCATCTGTCTGTATCCCCTTAACCATCCTCTAATACCTGAAAGATGCCAAGGAAAGATACTATAAACCTTCTACACCCGTACTGTCATGTGAAGACAAGCAAACTGACTCAAAGTTCACCTCCTAAGTAACTTGTGGACCTCAACTCCTAAGGGAGGAACATTATATAGCTATATACATGTTAGCAAGCTTAGAGGCTATTGAAGGAGGATTCTTCTTTATAGCATTTTTCTCCTTCAAAATTTCTAATACCAGAGACTGTCCAAAGTCTCCTATGAGGAGACAATTCTTGCTGGGCAGTTAATGGTTATGAAGATAACACTTTGCTTTATTCCTTCCTATCTAACAAAAATAAAAGTCAAGAATGTTAGTCATTTTGCAAATCTCAGCCATTTTGGTTGAACTGTGAAGAAAGTTCCCATAAACATTGTAATTTGGCTCACAGAACGAAAGCATCTTGTTGGTCTGCATTCTTGCCTCCCCTGTACCATAAACCACCATAAAGGTTGAGCAGGAGAGATGCTTATCCATCATTGAACATTTATTTTTCCCTTTTTAGGGCATGGTCTCAATATATGGCCTTGACTGGCCTGAATTCATTGTGGCAATTAGGCTGGCCTTGAGCTCATATTGATTCCTTTGCTTCTGCCTTTTAGTGCTGGGATTAAACTGGCAAACCAGTATGCCCTGGTAACCTTTAACTGACTACTCCTGCTTATTTCTAGCAACAGGCAACTACAGGCCAAAAAGGAAAGCTCTGAATCTTTCCTGCCTCTTTCTGCCTTATAATTACCCAGCTTCCAAGTGGACAGCTAGCGCGTTTATATAGACTGTCTCTGTACATTTTCTGCCAAATAGAGGCCTAGACTCTTAACAAGCTGCTCATAATGAGTCTCTTTCCATTTCACTAACCTTTCAATAACATAAATAGTTCTTTAGAAGAAAAAAAAATGTACACCCCCTAATCCCAAAGGGAGATAACCCTAAACTCCTATGCAAATTTTATGGCAGTAGATTTATAAAGTACGGGTCTTAATTAATTTGATTTCAGAGTTTTGTTTTGTTTTTAAACTGTGTGTAAATGTTAGGTCTTCATGTATGTATGTGCACCATGTTTCTGGATATGTGCCTGGTACAATGGTGGCTAGAAGAAGGTTTTAGATCCCTTAGAACTAGAGTTATGGGTGGTTTCAAGCAGCCATGTAGGTGCTGGGAACTGAAACTGGGTCCTTTGCAAGAAAAGTACTTACCACTGTGCCATCTCTCTGGTCCCACGTATAGGTCATTTGAAATAAAGAAGTGGCCTCTTTTATTCCAGAGGTGCATGAACTGCCTACTGATTATCCAATACACTATTACAGAGCTGGAATGAAATAACTAGAGTAATTTCCAAATTTGAAAGGACTGAGAACAACGAACAGAGGTAACAGAGGTATGTCTTAGAATTTTGAAACTTTGCTGTGCAGAAGCTGCAATGCAGGGATATTCCTTAACTGCTTCTCCAACTGTTCCTAGTTTACTGTTCTATGAGGCTGTTGGCTGTATCCCTTATGTAGGTCTTAATCAGCTTTGGATCTAATAAAAAAGAGTTATGTGACATGTGGCCCCTTCTTTCCTCCTCGCTTCTGCTCTGCCTACCTTTTCTCCCTTTTCAGACATCTCTTATTTCTCTCCTTTCAGAAGGCTGAGGCCTTTCTCATGAATCTTACTGTTCTCAGGAGGCTGGAAAGAAACAAGCACCCCCTAGTCACAGTCAGTGACCACACTGTGTAGTTATTGGGCCACACAGCATTCATAGTGGTTCCCTACCTTTTTATTTATTTGATTGTAACCATTTGTTATTCCAATAGCTTTATTCATGAAGCCTTGAGATACATGATTTACTTTAGATTTAGCTGTGAGTTCCTGGGCTTGGGAAGCTTCACTCTCAGTTTACCTTTTTCCCTCTCTTCCTGAAGCATTTCAAACAAATGAGAGGATTTACTGGGTATGAACTTCAATTGGTTCTAAAATTTTAACTAAAGTCTGTTGGTTTTAGCTCTAATGTCATCTTTGATAAATGGCTGATATACAATGGGCTTTTGTACATTCAAATAAATTTTCAGTTATGTATCTATCCAGTTGAAACTAACTGCTATATATTTTAACCCTTCACTGTCTTGAAATTCCTAAGATATCCCAAAAGGGAAAGGCTTTTATATCCTGGTTCTACTAAGCAAATTCTTTTTCTAGGCTCATTTCCGTTTTATAATACCTAATCAAATGACATAAATAACACTGGTAATAAGTTATGTCCAAAATTCTTTGCCTGAAGTCACATACCCTTTACCTGAATTCAAGTTAGCCCAGATGGCAATATCATGGGAAGATTTATCTTAGGAACCACCTCCTTGTGGCTACACAAAGTCAATGTCATGTACTTTGGTCATTGTGTGTGTGTGTGTGTGTGTGTGTTTATTAAAATAGTGCACCATTCTTAAATCAAGTTCAGCTTTATTGTAACTAAAATAATATGTTTATTACTCCCAAATCATCATGGATTATAAGACAAGTATAAGCCCTGGACAGATTCTATTTGCTAGGGATCAGGTACTATACTTACATTGGGTGCTACAGACAGTAAAACATGAGCCTCTACAAGTGCCACCTCTTATTCCTCTCTCTGGCTAGTATGAAAACCAATCACAATTTGTTTTCTCACCATTCATACTCCTAAAGGTATTTTCAGGTTAAGTGTAACTTCTACAACTTTCTGTATTTTCTCGCTTACTTTACAAATCCTACAAGGTTCTTAAATATAAAAATATACACATCAGCACTTTGAAATCCAACTTTAATGTGGTTCAAAGATTGACAATATACAGAAACAGCCCATGATGAACAGGCTAGAACTACACCTACCCTAGAGTCTCACTTAGAGCTGAAGGGTTGTTTTGAGCTCTTCATATCTTTTGCAAAGTGTGTTTGAGGAATGTGATCAACTCAGTCTACCACTGTTTCTAGTGTGCTCAAATTTTAATTTTTATATAAATTGTGTATGCTTCCAAACAAAATTAACGAAACTAAATCACAGAGTATCCAATAATAGACCTTATGAATTTGTGATACTAATATTTAAATTTTATTATGAATTAAGACTGTTTTAATATAATATATTGACATAATTCCTTTGAGGCACTGGCGAACAAGTTATCTTACCATTTTTTTGGTTCTTCATAAGATGGCAAATTTCTAATAAACTTTCTAAAACTTACTTATGGAAGTTACATATATGCACTTAATGATTAGATAGATTCTGGGTATCTTCTATAAAATGGGCATAGAGAACTGTAGGGACAGGAGCCTGTCAGCTTCTGAGTGACAGAGCTGGATCAGCGACACCTCTGCCCCCTGCCTGCTAGCGGAGAGCTTCCCTCCAGGGCAGACCTCAGCCCAAGAACTCAAGTGAGAGCTTCCCTCCAGGGCGGACTTCAGCCCAAGGACTCAGGTGAGATCGCCATTTTCTCTCTGGGATCTTGCTAAGGCAGGACCAGCTGGGAGGCATAGGCCTCAGGAATTGCAGGGGAGCCACAGGACTGCAGGGACAGGAGCCTGTCAGCTTCCGAGTGACAGAGCTGGATCAGCGACCACCTCTGCCCCCTGAGTGCTAGGGGAGAGCTTCCCTCCAGGACAGACTTCAGCCCAAGGACTCAGGGGAGAACTTCCCTTCAAGGAGGACTTCAGCCCAAGGACTCAGGCCAGACCAGCTGGGAGGCAAACACCTCAGGAGTGGAAGGGGAGTTGCAGGGCAGCAAGGAAAGGTCAAGCTCTAAGACACCAAGAACTTCTAACACCAGAGATCAAGAGATGGCAAAAGGCAAACGCAAGAATCCTACCAACAGAAACCAAGACTGCTTGGCTTCACCAGAACCTAGTACTCCCACCTCAGCAAGCCCTGGATATCCCAAAACACCAGAAAAGCAAGATTTGGATCTAAA
>JADRCD010149937.1:0-10561 GCA_019843815.1 Montemys delectorum
TGTTGGTCGGGTTGTGACATTGGTGGGTTGGTGTGGGAGCCGGCGGGCGCCGCGGGCGCGGCGGCGTCTCGCCCGCGGGCGGGCGGGCGAGCGCAGCTCCGCTCGGGCAGAGGGCGCGGCCGGCATGCGGGAGGGAAGCCTCCGCCCTGGGGCGCCCGGCGCGCGCAGCCCGCCGCGGAGAGGAGGACGAGGCGCCGCCGGGTCCGCGGGGTCCGCCGGCTCCCACACCATGGCCCTGGCTGAGGTAGTAGTTTGTGCTGTTGGTCGGGTTGTGACATTGCCCGCTGTGGAGATAACTGCGCAAGCTACTGCCTTGCTAGTGCTGGTGATGCTCAGCGCCGCGGAGGACAATGGCCGGGGATCCCCTTTGTTTTCCGGGGCGTCGGAACGGCCGGCGCGGAAACCGTTAGCTCCCCGCGTTCCCGTAGGGGCTGCGGACCGGGGCGGCGGCCGCGGCGCCTTCCGGAGCCGGGGGGAGAGTGAAGCCTTCGGGATTGCGCCCGGAGAGGAGCCGCGGAAGACGCCGCACAACTTTCCGCCCGGAATGGCTTTGGCTCGTGCGGGCTTTTAGTTTGTGTGTTGTCGGGTTTCGTTCTTGAGGTGCACGGCGGAGTGGGCGAGCGGCTCCGCGAGGCACGAGTGCGGTCGCGGTCAGAACAGTCAACGCTGGAAGTCCGAACTTTTATTTATGTCTTAACGTTGTTTTGTTTTTTTTTGGTTTTGGTTTTTTGTTTTGTTTTGTTTGGAATCTGGGTTACTATATGGCGCTACGTTTAAGAGTTTTAAAATGTAAGCCTAAAGCAAAGTAGAGTTTCGGTTTTAATTGTTTATAACTCCTTAAAACAGGGTTGACTTTATAGTTGAATGCACTGTTCGGATCTTTTTTTTTAAATGTATAAAGCTAAATAAATTCTTCTTACTGAGTGCTGTGTTTTTCTTTTACTTTAACTTTGAAAGCTCGAATGGCCATGCTGGTGTGGGGGAGGGCCAGCCTTAGACTTTTATGTTAATATGCTTCTTTATGTCTGCATTTTATTAAAGGCGACTAGCTTAGAGTTGGAAGTACGGCTTCCAAGAGACCCGAGTATTAACGTCTAATGACATAGCGTTTGATTCTTGACCTCTATTAGGAAAGTGCAAGTTTTGTAGAGAAAGTGTAGTTTAGATAATTAATGGAAACTACCCGGAACTCTATGTATGATGATAAGTTACAGCTCTTTTGCGTGTCCAACCTTCCTCTTTGATTTGCGCATAATGGTTTTAATGCAGTGTAGTAAATTTTCTGTGGCATTTTGATGCTTGCTGGGGGGGGGGGGCAATTCTTTGCTTAAAAAGATACTAAGAAAAAAAATGTTGAAAGCAACTCTCTTGTCCCTTTCGTAGGAGTTTCATGCCTTTTGTAATTCAAAAAATGATGTACTGCTTTGACGAACCTTAGTTTTTAAACCTTGAAGGCACCCTTAATAGACTTTCCTCAGGAAGGAACCATCTCATTGTAGGAAGCACAGTAAAGACCCATGAATTTCAGCATTCAGGCAAGACTACAACACTGGCTTTAGGCTTGCTTCCTTTTCTCGATAGGGCCGTGAAAGTGCGGGACTCTTTTTTTTTTTTTTTTTTTTTTTTTTCTTCAGTGATGTAAGCCCACTATGGTAAATCTTGATTTGTAGGGGAAAAGGATAGTAAAATTCTAATTGTACTACAGTTTCGTTTTCCAAAACTTCCGTTCAAGCAGATCTGCCTACTACATACTGTTGACATCTTTACAGTGAACCTGGAGATGATGTTGTATGCCCGAGAGTAAACTTCGTTCATAATCCTGAATTCTAACTCCTTCCCCTTGTAGTTCATCTTGTGCTTTTAAAGTAAGTTTCATTTAAAACTGGGCTGCCCACAGAGAACATCCTTGTGTAGTCCGCTCTGTTAAGTGTTTCCAGATGTTTCTATTTGCTGCTGTAGGGAGACTACTCCCATACTTACATTTCTGTTCTTGCCTTAGAAGTGAATCAGCTTTTCACTTTTGAATTCTCTGTGGCAGTGATAACTACCAACTGTTCTTACTGTTGACAGGCCTCCAGCAGGGTGACTTTACCTAACAAAAATACAGCTTTACAGTCAGCACTGGTGACATTTACAAATGCAATTAACGTTTCTGTTAAAGGTCTACTGTCAGGCCCTTAAGTAATTTATAGTTGTACAAAGCCATTGATAGGAAGTGTTTTGAGTGCCCTTCTCAAGTACTGAGCCAAAGAGCAGATAGGCCATCATGATGAGGTTTTAATAAATGCCACCTCCAGTTGGAAGTAGAGGGATGTTAGGGTGTTCTGGATGTACCATGTGGAAAAGATTATTAGGTGACAGCTTTGCTTTATGCTCCAATCTCCCTGATTGTCAATTGTATATATGAATTCATATGTAAGGCATTTTAGCATATAATTACCTTCTGGCTGGTGTGAGAAACATCTTTATGTTGTAGGGTAGCCCCCCCCCCCCCACGCGAAACGTTGCCAGAGGTACTTAAGAGCATAAAAGTTCTTGAATGTAGAACACGGATGCCAAGAAAGCTGTGTGATTTCATAACTGTACTTCCTCCTTCTGTTGGTTATCCCACCGCCTGCATGATCACCCGACACAGGAGATACTAGACTCTCCCCAGTTAGTCCCTGTAGTGGCTATTCCTGGTTGTTTCTGCATCCAGGGAGCAAGGGATCAGTAAGCCTCAAAAAGGAATTGCATCCGGTTAGTGCTATCCAAAGCAGAATTTTATTTACATCACAGAATCTAAAAAGACATTGTTGGTGCCACTAGTCACTAAATAAGCACAAATGTTAAAGTTACTTGTGTGGTTAGTGAAAATTCACTGAGTGGATTTGTCGGATCCCATGCTAGCCACCATGGGGGAAGCTAAGTAGTATATAGCTGGATCCCTGCCTCCAAGGGACAGCAAAATATGACTGGAATGACTAAGAATCAAAATGTGGGTGAATAAAAGCATTGACAACCTACTTGATGGCTGTTCACATGGTAAAAGTTACAGACAGTTGTGTATCACTCGGAGGAGCTCAGTAAGTTCTCATTCTTACGTGTGTTACCTGGAATCCTGGAGACAGCCGGAGGTGGTAATTTTGGTGACTTAGGGTTTCTGAATTTTACTAATATATAGTTAGATATGCTGATATATATATATATATACTATACACACTATATATCATATATGCTAATATAGTTGTATAATATATACATATATTAGTATATATATATACTATAAATATACATGTGTGTTAGTTTTAAAAGTTTTCTCTATTCAGCAGACATTTTCTGAAAACAGACCACTCACTTTGAGTTTGTTTCGAATTCTTACTTTTATTATGATGTGATAGACAGTAGGAAGATAACTAAAATACATTAGTAAGTGAAAAAGTTCATTTTTGATTTTTTTTTTCTTTTTCCTTTTTTATTTTTCAAGTCAGCTACACAGCTACTCTGTGTAGCTCTGACTATCTTGGAACTCACATTGTAGACCAGGCTGGGCTCAAACTCAGAGATCCACCTGTCGGGATTAAAAGTGTCCACCACCTAGGCACTTATTTTTTCTTTATTTAAGAAAACATACGTATTGTTTTTGAATTGTCTGAATACTAATCCCAACTGCATTCCTTTTTCTGTTGGTTCCCGTTTTGAGAAAGGGTTTGACTGTGTGGCCCTTGCTGCCCTTGAACTCATAAAAAGTCACCTGCCTCTGCCCTCCTGAGTTTTGGGATTAAAGACTTATCCATCACTTTTAACAAGTAAGTAAACCTTACCCAGTAGATACATGGTGTTATCTCTGTACCTGAGATGCACATTGAATTGTTCAAGTCACTGTCGTATTTATATGCTATTGAGAACACATCTTTCCATTGTTAAATCATATCCCTGTCCTACTTGTGTTTTTTTATCAAACCCAAGTTCTACGCAGGTGGCTTCTGAAGGGTCCTCAATCCAGAATCTCTTGATAATGTGATTGTATTAGAAATAAAACCCCCTTTTTTCTGTTAACAATTGCATCCTCATTTTAAAAGTTTATTGGCCATAGTAGCTTACACCTTAATCTTGGGAGTAGAGGCTGGCAGATCAAAAGTTCAACTTCTCTTGGATTACATAATACTGTATTATAAAAGGAAATTACCACCAAAGCGGACGGCACAGCCAGGGATGTTTGTGAGTTTACAACAGACCTTTAGGAGCTTCATGAAGTTGTAGATGTGTCAGACTGCCTTACGGAGAGTTCTACCCATACAGAAAATGTAAGGCCACACAGGCAGGTGCCACTCTGCCGTGCCCGTCCTAAGTATTAGACATTCAAAGAGGCAACAGCGCACTGAGTAGTGTTGAGGGTTAACATCTCTCCGAGGTTTCACAAGTGTTGCATTATTTAATGGATCCAGGTGCTGTATTTATCCTGCCTTACACCAACTACCTCAAAGTAGGAATGCCTACAGGGGAATTTTCTCATTGAATAATTTCAGCTTAATAATCCAGAAATTATGATAGAATGCTAACATTTACAACAGCTAATGAAGTAATAAATCTAGATCTCTTCATAGATGAATCATTAGATAAAGTGCTGATGGATAGGATTTAATTCACGGATAATACTGACAACACCTGGACTCGGGCTAGTCTTCACACTTCATGTCGGAGCCAATCTGTCAGGTCTTGCAATAGAAGACCACTGAGCTTAGAAGCCCAGTGAGTTTCTAATGGAGCAAAATCACACTAGACGATCCTACAGGACCAATGACCTGATTTTTAAAAAGTAAGGGCTCAGCAGTTAAGAGCACTTGCTCTTGTGTAGGACCTGGGTTCGATTCCTAGACTCCCATGGTGGTTCACAGACACCCATAACTCCATTTCCAGGGGATCTTCATGCCAAGCATGTGTGTATTACATAGACATGCAGGCAGGCAAAACATGAAAAGGAACGAATCTAAGTTTTAACTTACCAAATAAAACTAAGTTGCAAAGTAAAATGAGAGAAAACATATGAAAAATGAACTTAAAAGATATGTTATGTGTAAGCTCTTTTATGATCGAAGACACCTGAGTAAAGAGTAATGGACACTGAATGTGTGGAATTTGTTCATCTGGGGGCCTAGAGAGATGGTCAGTGCTTACGAGCACTGGGGGCTTTTGCACAGGACTTGGCTTCGGTTCCTGTCATGTTCATGGACGTTTGAGGCCAGCTATAAATTCAATCCCAAGGGATCTGATGCTGCCTTCTGCCTCTGCAGACACTACACATGCATGGTGCACAGACACCAATGCAGGCAAGATGCCCATACATATAAAATGAAATAGTATTTGTTTTGGCTGCCCTGGCTGTCCTGGTGCTCTTTCTGTGGACCAAGCTGGCCTCAAACTCAGAGACACCCCCTGCCTCTGCCTTCCCAAGTGATGAAATTAAAGGGCAGTGTTGCCATGCCTGGCTTGAAATAAATATATTTTAACATTAATTTTTTTTATAATTGTGCTTTGTTTAAACCTGTATCTTTTAGGGCATGCATATTAAAGCAGTGGCCATTAATAGTGGTAAAAGGTTGGCATCGTGGATGTGCATACTGAGACTGAGTGAAAACCTTGATCTTATGTTTACTAACGTGGGGCAATGGGTAAAGGAAGGGTCAGGCTGCTCAGGTTTTTGTTTGTTTGTTTTGTTTTGTTTTTTGTAAAATTTGGACTTTTTCATAACTTTGAAGCAACAAAATAAGGAGAGGCCTGTGGTTGAAGAAAATCCAAGAGAAAGAAAAGATGTATGTCTATACAGAGTAGGGGCTGGAGAGATGACTTAGCACTTAAAAGCACTGGCTGCTCTTCCAGAGGATCCAGGTTCCATTCCCAGCACCTACATGGTGGCTGTCAACCATCTGTAACTTCAGGTCCTTCCTGGTGATCTGACACCCTCTTCTGGCCTCTACAGGCAGCAGGCCGAGTCCCAGTATACACTAAACACATGCTCATATACAGATACACACAGTAAGCAACAGGTGAGTGCACAGGCTGTCTTCCCAGACCATAAGATGCTTCTGTCAGTTTAGAATGCCACACAGGATTCATCTATATATTTTTTTCATACTCCAGATTGATTTTACTGACTTTACAGTAGAAATTTGCACATGCTCACAAGGTATCATTGCTTATAATTATCAAAATCAAAGAAAACTATTTAGAACTTGTACTGGATGCTTGTGTAAAAATACCTTAATAATTTTCCATCTTAGGGTCTATATTGCTGGTTCCCTAGCCATATTTGTATACTTTAAAATTTGTTCTTAAAAAGCAAAATTAATTGGTTTACAGAAAGGATTTAATTTTGTGCCACCACCACCACCCCCAGCCTTCAATACTTGTTTTTTGTTTGTTTTGTTTGTTTGTTTATTCTTCCTGACACCTCCTGTCAGCCCACATGTCCTCCCTAGACACACAGAAGCCCCTGGAAACCACCATTCTGTCTATAAATGAGATACAATCTTTATCTCCCAGTGCCTGTCTTAATGCAGTTAAGCCAGGACAGTTCATACTGTGTCTTCAGGTTTTCCCCTGTTGTTGCCAAGGACAGAATGTTTTTCTTTGTAAATAACCCACGGTAGTCATTCTGTGCTTCTGTTTCTGTGTAGTGATGTTATCTTCGGCTACCTTTCATGAGTTTTATTGGTGTGGTAGATCATGTCCCCACTAACATAAGCTAATTTTTATTAAATATTTAGCAGGTTTTTTATATACGCTATTATTACTAGTCTAATAATTAAATATTTGCTGTTCTTTGGATGAAGAGGCACTAATGATTTTATAATATCTAAAACCAGCAGTTTGCTTTGGGTGACAAGAAACTGTGAGTTTACATTTTGCTAATGGCAGAAATCATGTTACTACCTTTTGTGCACATGCTTGTGCACATGTAAGTAAGCATTCTGGTTTATTGAAGGAGTGTAGATGCCGTCCTCTTAAACGCACAGACACTCTCATGTTCCTCGGCTTTTATCTCACAGTAGACATGCCTCTGACTTTACCTTTGTGCTTCTTACTTTGCTTACATCACTAAGCTATAGTCTGGACTTAGATTGTAAATGTAGCTGTGAGCTCATCCTCTAAGTACATGGGCGTCTTCTGTTACTCCTGGGACCTGTTTTGTCTTAGAGGGGTATTAGCAATCATTAACATTTGTGTAGGACTTTCTACTACTACCATCAATCTTAACTGTCCTCTTCACTCTGACAAAATACCTATAGAAACAACAAAGCACTCACCTTGGTTCACAGTGTCAGAGGCCAGTCCCTATCCTGTCCAGCGGGAAGGTGTGGCCACCTGCAGCTACAGCGCTACTATTCCTAATGCCCAAGCATGAGGCAGATGCTCACAATGCATAGGGTAGGAAATGGGTACTTCAGAACAGGAGGTGGGAATACCTGTTCACCCATGTCTGTCAGCTACATCCCAACACCACCACCAAGTGCCCCAGACATGAGCCTGTGGGAGAGACACTTCAGACTCAAACTGATTCTTGCTGATCTCTGTGCGTCTGTGGGGTCCACAATGGAGGAATTCACTCATTTCTTAAACTAAATATGAACTCTTCCCTTGTTGACAATCAAGTTACATGGAACCACGTGTATGCGTTCACCTAATTAAGTCAGACCATAGACGTGGCTCTAAAAAAGCAGAAGGTACCTCCCTCCCAGGAAATCAAAGAAACCTGAACCAACATATATTGTCTTTAAACTTGGTTTGCAGATTTCTGAATGACCTCAGTGTTTTGGCCCATGGTCCATCTTTTTTGCCCTAAGGACATTCTGTACCTAAGGAAGCATATGCATGTAACAAACTGTAAACAATAAAGCGAGGGCTGTGTAGACCAGGAATGTAGAACACAGGCCAGGATTAAGAGGTGACCAACACGGAGAATGAGGAATACGCTTGCCTTACTGTGGCAAGAACGAAGGAATGCGTGGACAGAGGGAAAGGAGAGCAGAGCTGCTCTGTCCACATGTGTGCATTCAGCTAATTAAGTCAGACCATAGACGGGACCCTTACAACAAAGCCTTTCATTAATATGTCCATTTTATTAAGAAAATGTCTGCCGGGCAGTGGTGGCACACGCCTTTAATCCCTGCACTTGGGAGGCAGAGGCAGGCGGATCTCTGAGTTTGAGGCCAGACTCACTCTGGTCTACAGAGTGAGTTCCAGGACAGCCAGGGCTACATAGAGAAACCCTGTCTTGAAAAACAAAAAAAGAAAAAAGAAAGAAAGAAAAGAAAAGAAAATGTCCATGTTAAAAAGCAAGAAGGGGTCAAGGACACAAAGACACAAAGAACTTACAGAGTCAACTAACCTGCACCCATAGGAGCTCACAGAACCACCAACCAGAGAGCGTAGGGAGGCTGGACCTAAGCCCACTGTACATTTGTAGCAGCTATGCAGCCCAGTCTTCATGTGGGTCCCCTAACAATTGGAGCGGGGGCTATTTCTAACTCTATTGCATGACTTTGGACCCCTTCCCCCTAGCTGGGCTGCTTTGTCCTCAATGGGAGAGGATGTGCTTAGTCCTGCTGCAAGTACGAATGCCAGAGAAGGTTGGTACCCATGAGGCTTGGGGGTGGAGGGCACCTATTCTCTAAGGAAAAGGGAGGAGAAAATAGGGGAGGTGATGTGAGGATAGGACTGGGAGAATCGGGAAGCTTCAATCAGGATGTCAAGTGAACTTTTTAAAAAGCATATTAAAGCCAGATGTGGTGACACACAACTTTAATCCCAGCACTTGAGAAGCAGAGGCAGGCAACTTTTGGATTTAAGGCCAGGCAAAGCCACACTGTGAGCCCCAGTCTCAAAAACAAAGAGAGCACCTTGGAGGTCGCCTACTCTATGAACCCCACAGAACACAGATCTGAAAGATTTAGAATAAGACTCCGGAACCTCACCAGAGAGCCGGGAGGCAAAGACTTCGGCCTTTTGGGGCAGAAGAGCTGTTCTGCTTTCCCTCTCTGTCTCTTCGCTGCTACACTCATCCTTTGCTTCTTCATTTCTTTCTTCTCTAAAAAAAAAAAAAATGTCTTAGCTTGTAGGCCATTCAAAAGCAAGCCTTTCTCACATTCAACCTGCAGGACAGTTTGTGAGCACCTTAGATTTTCTGATAGACTCTGTCTCCTCTCCCTCACCCTGCTTCCTAACTCGCATGGATGCTTGTGTGCAGGCTCCAGGCCACACACACACACACACACACACACACACACAGCATGCATAAGGACAAACAACTTCCTCTAAGTCTCCTAATTATACATGGCTACCCAACCTTTGTTGATCGGGAGGGGCACACTAATTTCCTTTTCCTCTGTCAGTGGCATTTATCTTTATCTGTGGTTTCAATCACTCCTCCCAGTCCCCTTAAGCCCCACCACCTTTTGGCCTAACCAAATGCTCCGGATACTTGCTGGTATCTACTATCACGAAGACTCTGAATTTAGTTATCTTTTTTTTTTTTTTTTTTTTTTTTAGAAATCTTACAGGAGGACTAGGTAAGGGATGAGAATGATGCTAAAGGGGGACAGAATCTTTCCCGTGGGGTATGTGGTGCCTGAGTGTGCTATGACTATGGCCCTGAGGCTGCTGCTCAAGCCAGGACCTCCTGTTCCTTCTCCTGACAGCTGCCATGTGTAAGGGCTACATTGCAAACTGGGAGACCTTGCTACAATCTGGCTGCTTTCTGTGGCCTAGAACCTCCAAGAAATTTCAGAGTCTAGTTTGTCTTTTGTCTCCCATAATCTGTGTGTCTGTTCCTGTCTGACTATAAGAAAATGATTGTCCACAGCAATTTTGGAAGAGAAAGAAGAAGCCTTGTGAAGGAAAGGGAGCCAGAACAGAGAAGAACAGGCCTCCTGGAATTGTTTTCTTTTGGAAAATGAGTATGTACATAGAATTATGTGAGTTAGTGAATACAACACACACACACACACACACACACACACACACACACATATGAACATAACCAGTATTGCTATGTGACCCCTAAATATACTAGCTACTTACAGAGGTAAGATAAATTTGAGAGACCCCTTATTTTGAAGGACAGGGTCCAACAGCAGCTTAGCTGTGCCCTGTAGAGGCCTGGGAGAATGCTGACCTCACACCTCAGGGAAGGTTTTATTGTGGTGTTAGACCATGCATGTGTCTGACTGTGGCCATGCACATTCCTAGTCCAAAAAAAAAAAACAACCAATTTCTCAGGAAAAATGAATTCTGTTACTAACTTCCTCTCATAAACTAAAAGCTTGCAAAGCTTTAATAGAAAAGAGACTGTCTAACTTTAGGAATGAATTTATTACTAAATGAGTTTAATTCACAAAAGGAATTTCCCCTAATATTTAGGCTATTGTTGGTCTTGGCTTTGTTTGGATTTAATTAGCATTTTTAATTGGTTTGATCAAATGCTGAATTTGAGTTCAAAGATACATTTCCCATGAGACTGTGATCTAGAGGGGCTAAGTAAATATTGGGAAATCAGAGATTCCCAGTAAATACTCTGGAAATC
>JADRCD010149940.1:0-12544 GCA_019843815.1 Montemys delectorum
ATTTCAGAATGTAGGTGGTGTAGAAACACAATGCTAATTATAAAACACTTCAGGGTGTGGTACACTAAATGATATTATAATTTTTGACAATTGGTATGTATTACACATATCTCAGCTTCTGGGTTGAACCTTAGAAGATGATAAAATATTATGCCCTAGATTAAGTTGCTTTAAGTAGAAAAAGATCATAGGATTAGGACCTGTCTGATTATGTGTAAGTATCAAATTTAGCATTTTGAAGAAAGATTCTCCGGTTATGAATAGCTTATCTTTAATTTCACAGCAGTTATTTTGGGTAGAAGTTCACAGCAATCCATAGAATTTAAGAAGGTTGGAATTCTAACAGTAAGTGGTGAATCACGAACATTAGCAACATCACAGAACTGAATTATGCAGTGGGTCAACGAATTGGTAAAGAACCACTAATCACATATTATAATCATATCTGATGATACAATAATCTCAGCATTTAAATCCCTAAAATGATACAGATAAGAGCTACTGTTAGCTCTTAAAACATGAAAAACAGTCAATAAAGATATGCTACTTTAAGGAGTCACATTTTTTATCAATTGATTATTACAAAGTAGTTTCCACAACTACTGCATTATACTTAGAAACAAGCTTATTTTATAAGGAATATTACAATTTACTTTATTTATCAAATGAAGAATGAGCTTTAAGTGGTATCATATTTCCTCATGAAGCTAGGAAATCCATACTCATAGTAACATAGTTAGTATCAGCATGGATGATCTACTATTCCCTCCAAAATCACCAGATAATTTTACATTATTTTACAAATATACTACACTATAAATTATTTTACTGGAAATTATTTTTTGTTGTTTTTGTTAAAAAGGAATAGCATCGCTAAGTAATTTACTCTGTGGGACAATTTATTATACAGAAGGAAATATTCTCAAAAAGTTGAGAAACTAGAATCTCATTCTTTAAAAAAAATCAGATTTGACAATTGACAGTTTGTTAAAACATGCTGAGTTTTAAAATTTACTTTTAAAACTTGGACTTGTGGTTTACTTTAGTTAAAAACTACTGCCAGTTATCACTACTCTGATCCACCAAATATCCTGTGGAACACTCATAAAATAAAATGTTTCCTTATTCTTCATCATAAAGAAGAATGTTAGGTGATTACTGATAATAACATGAATTTCTGAGAACTCATTATATTTAAAAAATTATGAAATAGATAAAAATATATATGACTTGGTTACACACACGCACGCACACACACACACACACACACACACACACACACCAATATTCTTGTATTCAGATATTCTTTCTTGTTTCCTTCTAATGTAAACACACTCTAAAGAAAATAAGACATTCTTATTCTCTATTTTTTTTTATTATTTTTATTGGAAGTATTGTCTCTTGTTGTGCAAGATCCAAAATATAAGTAGATCTACTTCCTTAAATATTTTTTTTTCTGATTTAAGTTTTAAATCATCTGGATTTATTGATTTCTTAACTCAATTTGACTTGTGAAGCCATTTGTGAAGTCTAAATAAAGTCAATAAGGTCATGGTTTTTGTTGAGTATACCTATTAATGTAAACAGTAAACATCAGTAAACAAGTATATGTGCTGTGTTTCTTTTATTATATTGTAGCTATTATCATATTTATTGATGTGGATAAAAGTCCTGGGAGGAAGTCTATATACTACATGATAGCTATGTTTTGTCAATGAAGGAGTAAATGAAAAATATGATTTCCTCACTTATTTTTCATGGCTACTTGAAATCAGAAGGTCCACAACAGACAGGTGATATCTATATACCACTACTCCCAAAAGAATGAATTATTTGAAAGCATGCAGACTCATAATTAAAGGGTAATGTTCAAGTATGCCTATAAATATATAATGAGAAACTTGATTTTATTACACTCATGAGGACAAAAGGTGCTTGATTTATTTATAATAAGTTAAATTCTCATGGTTGACTTGTAAACTAAAGGTAGTGCTTTGAGGAATATTTATTGTTTCCAAATGATATGCACTTTTATATTATTTGCATTTGAGTTCGTAAATGGATGATTCCAGTATCTTGTTATAGTGTTCTCTCCATTCTCCAAATTCTCTTCAATTGACTAAATTATGAAATACAAAATCTCAAATTTATGAGAGATGGTTTTAGTGATAGACATACATGTACTTACATATGTGTATGTATACACATATACACAAGTACATGCATAAATACCTATGTACATTCAAACACATGTATGCATATATGCAAGCATATTTACACATACACATATAATACACACACAGAGAATCATACCCATTATTTTCTGAAAAAAAATAACTTTTCAATTGTCTATGAAAGCAACAAATGATGTGGTACTTATTATGTGGTAATATATCCTTTTGCTGTTTACCAAGAGAAATAGTCTTCAGCCTATGTCCATGATCATGAAAAGTGGATTAGATTTTTGAACTATTGTATCCTCATCTCACCTCTGTCAAATATTGCATATAGTTTAATGACTGTGCCTGCTTCCAAAGCCTACATTAACATTTGAAATATGATCAGCTCACAAGGTACAAAAGGGAAAAAGCCAAGAAAAACAGGAGACTCATAGGTACACAGATATCAGAAAGAATCATAGCAAATAAATAGTTTTTATTTCAGTGTGAATGTCAATAAAGATATTGTATATGATCTAGGAGTGATAGTGTATGCCTTTATTATAGCACTTGGGTGTTATAGGCAGGTGGATCCCTGTGAGTTCAAGGGAAGCCAGATCTACGCAGTGAGATCCAGGACTCATAGCCAGACTACACAGAGAAACCCCACCTCAAAAATACTCAGAATAATATTTTATTTATTATGTCTTTGGTGGTAATTATACATTTTTGAAGTGGTGAGATTGTTGTGTTTTGGTGGTATTTTACACTATTACCTGTGTTGATAAATCATCCCTTATTAGAATGAGAAATTTTTAAAATTACATTAAAAGATTTATGAGTAAATATGAGCAAATAAGTAACTGTATTCTTTACCTAACTTTATGTCCATACTAATGCTAGGTCATCACAAAGTAAATCTAGACTCATAATGACTTTTGCATTGACTTTTGATGATTTTGATAAGCATTCTGTTTCAGAGGCTTCTGATCCATGAATGCTCAGAATAACAGAGTAAAAAAGGAAAATGTTGTGCATTTCAAAATCATCAATTACTCTTATATTGCTCATGTGTCCTGAATATCTAAAATTAAAACTGATCTTGGGAGAAAAAAATCAATAAATACATGTCCTTTTAATGTCTCATATAAACAGTATAAATGAGAGTGGGTGTAAGCTTAGCATCCTGACTTCACTAAATGATAGTTTCATCCACAGAGGGAAATTTCATTCAGTTCAATACAAACATGATTGTCAGAGTGTCTCTACCTTACCATAAATGAACTCCAGAGTTGTCAAGGATATTGACTTTAGCCAATGAACACTGCAAACTTTGATAGTCTTTTTCCACTCCAACTTTCTGGGAAGTGAATAACCCAAAGGTCTCATCTGTGTTACACTTTGCTTACAATAAGAGAAACTCAAAATGAAAATGAGAGGAAAAGGTTACCAGGTTTTGTATTGTCTTTCACTGTCTTTCAGCTAGTACTAAGGGTACCTTTAAAGTGTTATTATTTAGGAATTATTTAAAGTCATATTATTAACAAACAAACAATAAAAAAGAACAAAAGTAAAATGTTCTATATCTAGTTAATTATCCTATACTACTAAGATTGCTAAATTTTATAGTTTTTCATTAATTAATTATTTTATTTATTTACATCCAAAAAGTTGCTCTTCTTCCAGTCCCCACTCTCAAGAGTTCTTCCCCAACTTCCTTTTGCCTCTAAGAGAGTATGCAGCCTTGTAAGACATACCCCTTTCCTAGGTCATTAAGTGTCTACAGAATTAGGTGTATCCTCTCCCACTGAGGCCAGATAAGACAGTCCTCTACTACATATGTGCAGGAGTAAGGAATGTGATCAGACCAGCCTCTTTGGTTGGTGGCTCAGTATCTGGGAGCTCCCATGGGTTCAGGTTAGCTGACACTGTTGGTTTTCCTAGGGGGTTAACGTCCCCTTTGGTTCCTTTATTTCTTCCCCTTATTCTTCCATATGGGTCCCTGACCTCAGTCCAATGATTTGCTGTTTCTGCATCTGTTTCAGTCAGCTTCAAGTTGATAATCACATAGGACAGTCTTATTAGGCTCCTGTCTGCAAACACAAAATAGCTTTAGTCATAGTGTAAGGGTTTGGTGCGGTGCCCACCCATGGAATAGATCCCAAGCTGGGCCAGTCACTCTTATGCCATTCCTTCAGTCTCTGCTCTATTTTTGTCCCTGCAGTCCTTTTAGACAGGAACAATTTTGGATCAAAAAACTTGAAGATGGGTTAGTGTCCCCATCCCTCCACTGTGAAACCTATGTAACTACTAGAAGTGGTCTCTTCAAGTTGCATATCCCTACTATTGGGCATTTTGGCTAAAGTCATCCACACTGAGTCCTTGTAACCTACCCTATCCCAGGTCTTTGGGACTTTTTAGAGGTTCCCCCAACTCGAAATTCCTGGCAGCTGCATATTTCTATTCCTGGCCCTCTAGGATTCTCTCTTGTCTCCCCCATACCTCATCTTCTCCTCATTTTCCCTTCCCCTCTCCCAGCCAGGTCCCTCTCTACTACTGCCTCTCATGATTGTTCTGTTCTCCATTCTAAAGGGAATTGATGCCTCCTCTCTTAAGCCTTCCTTCTAGCTTACCTTCTTAAGCTATATGTGGTATATCATGGGTATTCTGTACATTTAGACTAATATCCTCCTATCAGTGAGTAAATACCATGCATATACTTTGGATTCTGGATTACCTCACTCGGGATGGTATTTTCTAGTTCTATTATTTTCCTGCAAAATTCATGATGTCCTGTTTTTAATAGGTGAACAGAACTTTATTGTGTAAATGAGCCATGTTTTCTCTATCCATTAATTACAACCTTGTCTGGCAAGTGGAACACGCCTTTATTCCCAGCCCTTGGGAGGAAGAAGCAGATGGATTTCTGAGTTTGAGGCCAGCCTGGTCTACAAAGTGAATTCCAGGACAGTCGGGGCTATACAGAGAAACCCTGTCTCAACCCCACCACCCCAAAAAAATTGCAACCTATTCTGTATACATCTGGATTGCTTCCAGTTTCTGGTTATTATAGATAAGGCTGCTATGAAGGTAGTGGAGTGTGTGTCCTTGTGATATAGTCAGCATATTTTGGGTATATATGTAAGAGCAGTATAGGTGGGTCTTCAAGTAGATCTATTTCAAATTTTCTGAGTAACTGCCAGATTGATTTCCAGACTGGTTGTACCAGATTGCAGTCCCACAAGCAATGGAGTAGTGTTCCCCTTTCTCCACATTCTTGACAGCACTGGCTGTCTCTTGAGTTTTTTATCTTAGCCATGCTGGTGGATCAAGGACCAAAACATAAAACCAGATACATTGAATCTAGTAGCAGAGAGTATGGGAAATATTCATCAAAACCTTGGCACAGGGGAAAAGTTCCTGAACAGAGAATATCAATGACTCAGGCTCTAAAACCAACAATTGATAAGTGTGACCTAGAACCGAAAAGTTTCTGTAAGACAAAGGACACTATCAATATGACAAAACAGTAGTTTATAGATTAGGACAAGGACTTCAGAGACTTTTTACTCAGCAGTTGTTTAATTTTCAAAATATATGGGGAACTCCAGAAGTTAAAATCACAAAAACCAGATAAACTAATTAAAACATGGGGTGCAGGGATAAACACAGAATTCTCACCAGAGGAATCTCAAGTGACTGAGAAACATTTAAAGAAATGTCTAACATCCTTAGTCATCAGGGAAATGCAAATCAAAATGACCCTGAGATTCCACCTTATACCAAATTTATAGATTTTTTTAAAAAATTGTCCGATTTTTGTACAAAAATTTAGTATGAAAGAACAAGAAGACTCTCATTGCTCTCATTAATCTATCCATAAGTATATACATAATAAAAATGTGTTTTAAACAGAATTAAATATGTAACTCATAGTCAAAAACTTCTATTTTGCTATTTAACAGAATTATTACTGTTAGGATGTGATGTACTTTTCAACTATTCATTTCTATCCAAAAGAATGACTATACATTCTACCTAATAAATTATTCTTACACAAACAGTTCTATGCTTTGATTTGTTCCAAATGTCTATGACACTAGGTTATCTAAGGCTACATAAATAGATTATATGTGCATGACTTATTCCATCAATGTATCCAATTTTCACTAATAAAGCAAACCTGGTTTTTCACTTTCTAATTTTCTAATATCTGAGAAAAGTTTTCAAACCATTCACAGATATTTTATTTATTGATGAATACACATATTCACAGTAATCAGGGTAAATGTTATTATTTTAATTTTTGACAATTAAAAATAATAAAAAGCAGTAAATGGGACCATTGGCCACAAAATATAATAACTAAGATATTAAAAGATTATTGTTATCTCAAAAAGGCAAATTGTCAAGGTAGACTTAGAAATTACTCTGTATCTCCCTATTTGAATTCTTGCTTATCTTCTTTTAAAAATAGAGAAAAAAAAGTATGAATTTCATAGGCGAAACCAATGTTAGAGTCAGAAAGCTTATTATGACATCTCCTTTAACCTTTGATATTGCTAAGGACAAAATTGAACACAAAATTTGCCTACCTGTTTCCATCTATTGTTTCTTCTTTCTATGTAATCAAGTTCAATTTGTGTTCCAAAAATGTTAGGGTTGGAAGTTAGGTTTTTTTTCACATAATGTGGAAATGATCAGTCCAATAAACATGATTCTATTAAATAATAGAATTGTCCCAATGATAATGCAGTTTGAATTTATAAATAATTACATTGAAAAAATTATATCACTTTTGGATTTTAATGATCCATAATTTTATGACAGAATTGTTATTAAGATAATGTGCAAATCCACAGAATGTCTATAATTTTCCTTTAATTAAAAAAGAATCCTATTGTTAGCATAAATACTTCAAAGTAAACTACTAGTACTAATAAGATTGGAAACAGTAACTTTCCTAGAAAATAAATAAAAATGTATGCTTGTACTCTCAGACAGTCTATTGTCTGTGAACATTGACAAGAACTCTCCAAGAGGGAAGCAAGGAAAAGGTCTTACCAACCTTGACCATCTGTCTGGGTCATGAAAAGTCAATTTCAACAATGCCATATAGGGAAGGAGTGGGAAAGCACCTGAAAATTACAAAACAGAAAGAAATGGGATGTATTTGAAGCTCTAAATGATACAGACTCCATATTTTAAGAAAGGTCAATTCAGGGAAAACAGATTCTTTTGTAATGATGATGTATATAAGTGTGTCCTTTCAGATGAGGGATTACCAGGAAGACCTACTCATTTTTACTTTGACAAATTTGCCTTTGTGTTCTGATACTCAACATGGTCATAGAGATCTGTGAATGTTGTTTTCAAAAATAATCATCCAGAATTGTTTTTAAAATGAAATTGCTAAAAGCTAGATAGGCAAATAACTTCAGATTTGTGGTATTCTTTGTAATTAGACAAAGATGAGTTGACCATAAATGTCTAGTATTCACTATACTGAACAACTCAGGAGCAGAGAGTAGGCCATTATTTTATAGTAGTAAATTTTATGAAATATCAATGAGCTAAAAGACAATACAAGAGAAAAATCAAATTTGTGGAAGTACAGGGCTTTGCTATGATGGGAGGGTGATTACTTAAAATGTGTATTTGGCGTGGCTGTGTGTAAGCAGGAGTTAAGGGGAAATACATCTTTACTAATATGTTCCAATTTGTTATTTTTATTACCTCTTTCATTTTTAAAAAACCGAATGATTATATAATTTCCCTTCCCTATTTCTTCCTCCAAACCCCTCCCATATACTTCCCCTTTCTCTTTGACACTCATGGTATCTTTTCTTAATTAATTTTTGATACAACCTTTAAGTATATACATACATGTTTCTAGATCAATCCTGTTTAGTGTGTATAGTGTCATTTGTATTAGGTTTTCAGGGCCATGCATTTGGAGTTGAATATTCAATTGTAGTGCGCTTCCTTGAGAAGGCTATTTCCCCACTCAACGTTCCACAGTATCTTGTCATAGTTAGTGCATGGATGAGGCCTCTTAGTATTTCCAAGTCCTATTAGTCTATTTTTGTAGTTTTTTTTAAATCATGTTATACATTAATGTTTGTTAGAATATATGGGTATAGCCTAGTAGGAGACACAATTTTTTTTATTAAAAATTTATTTATTTAGTTTTTACACAACATATTATATTTCCTTCACTCACCCCTGTCCACCCTTTGACTGTTCCATATCCCATACCTCCTCCCGACACCCCTGTCTCCATGTGGATGTCCCTAGCCCCCACCTCATCTGAGTCAAAGTCCCTGAATTTGAGCAGATTTACTGACCTCTTGCTCATCAAACAAGATACCAGTAAGGCCTGATGAGAGTAAGACACTCATATAGGTTTTGCTGCCTGGAAAGGACAATCTGAAACCACTATAATGTCATCTGAACCTTGAAAGCTGAATGTACTAGCTCCTTTTCCTTTAAGCAATTTCAGAATATTGAGTTTTATGTTGAGGTCCTTGATGCATTTTCAGTTGAGTTTAGTGAAAAGATAAAGATTTAATTATTTTTAATTTGTTTTTTCATTTTGCATGTTGATATCTTGTTCTATAAAAACTAATTTTTAGGGGTTCTGTATTGTTATCTCTATAAAATATTGGAGAGTTGTGGTTACATGCTGTTGTAGCTGGATCCTCAGTTGTATTACTCTGATGTATTCTGTTGTATTCTGTTCTTGGGAAACCTCCATAATATCTTTATTAGTATATCTTTGTAGTGAAACTTGAAATCAAGTACGCTGATACTTTCTGTGGCATATTTTTGTTCAAGATTGATATAGCCCTCCTTGGTCTTTTGTGGCTTCATATAAATTTTGAGATTATCTGTTCTATGTCTGTGAAGAAAAGTCATGGCTTATTGATTAGAACCTCATTGAATCGGTAGATTGCTTTTAATACAATGGATAGTTTAATAATACTGATGTTTTATTCTTCAGTGTCTTAATATTTTTGTTATGGGTCTTACCTTTCCTTGTTTAAATTTATTTCCTGGTTTCTGTATTGTTTTCTTTTATTGGTGTATGTGTGTGGTTATTTTTGATGAGGTCTAATTCCCTGATATCCTGCTCAGTGTGGTGCTATTCATATATAAGAAGACTATACTTTGCTGAAACTATTAATCAGCTGTAGAAGTTTGAGGGGGACGACTTTGAAATTTACATGTGGAATTATATCATCTACAAATAAGAACACTTGTTTACTTTCTCTTCATTTGTCTTAATGCTTTATCTAGCTAAGGCTTCAATTACTGTATTGTACTGTATTGAGTAAGCATATAATGATTGGAAATCCTTCTCTCCATCCTAATATTACTAGGAACACTGTGTTTTGATTAATTTAGTATTGTGGTGGGTATAGGTTTATTATATTATATTAATGTAGTACTTCATCCTCCCTAGCCTCTGCATGACTTTTATTGTGAGGCGAAGCAGGTTTTGTTAAAGTTCTTTTCAGTATCTACTTTAATGTTCATGTGATATTTTGCCTGTCATTTTACCTGATGGATAATATTTACAGATTTATAGATGTTTAAGCATCCTGAATCTCTGAAATGAAGCCAGGTTGTTGGTGATAAGTTTTTTTTGATATGAATTTGAATTCGGTTTTGCTATATCTTATTAGATATTTTTACATCTACATTTGTCAGAAAGATCAGTCTATAATATTGTTTTGCTATTGGGGTATTATTGATATGAAACCCTTTCTTCATTTTCTATTTTTATAAAATAATTTAAGTGTTCTTAGTGTTAATTCTTTTATGTTCTAGGAAAATATTGCAGTGAGTCTGTCCTTTTCTGAACTATATTTAACTGGGTAAATTTTTTTGTTATTCATTTTACTTTTTATGTATGTCAATTGCTTGTAGATATGTATATTTACCACATGCATACCGCTCCTCCCAAGATCAGAAAATGAGTTGGATTCCATAATACAGATGCTGTAGTGGTTGTAAGCCTCCATATGGATGGAACATATAGGAACAGTATCTTTATCCTCTAGAGACTGAGTAGAATATGCTATTTACTACTAGGGCATCTCACTAGACCTAGAGTAATATATATAAAAATTTTTGTTACTGCTTCTATATCATTACTGGTTATGTGCCCGTTAAAAGTCAGATTTTTATCTTTGTTTGATTTTCATGATCCAGGAGTCTCAAAATTATTCTTTTAAATACTAAAAAAAATAATACAGATTTCACAATGTGTCCTTTTAATGTTCTTATTTGAATCTTTTATAATATCTACATCTTCAGTTCTATTTTTACTAATGTGAAACTACTTTTTTGTTGTTGTTAATTTACCCCCCAACAGTTTCCAATCTGGTTTTCTTTTTCAGACACCCCGTCAATATTTTTCTGTGATTTATATTATTTTGTTCTTATGATTTATGCTCATTCTATTTTATCAATTTGAGTCTTAATTTAAATTGTACCTTCCCACATACTGTTTGGGGAGTTGTTTTTTCTTGTTTCTCTAGGGCTTCAAGTGAACATTTATGTTGTTAATTTAAGATTCTTACATTTTTAAATATACAGTGAAAGCCAAAGACTTCTCTTTATAGATTTCCTTCTTTATAAGCCAAAGATTTATTAACTTGCTTTAATTTTTATTCAGTTCCCTTCCTTCCTTTCATTCTTTTGTTTTTCTTTCTTTCCCTCTTTCTCTTTTCATGACTAACATATCACTTACTAGTGGTCAGACTAGTGTGAGTCCTTTCTGTAGTTTCTATTGTTCCTGGGATCTAGCTTGTTTCCATACTATGAGATTGAGTTCAGATTGTAATTTCAATTTTCCTATATTTGCTGAGACTTGTGTGATACCTAATATGGGATTAATTTTGGTGAAATGCCTGCTGAAATGAATATATACTATTTATTGAAGGGTTGGGATATTCTGTACCTGTTACTTCCATTGGATTCAATATATCTTTGAATAATTTTGATAACTTTAATGTACATTTGATTAATTTTGTCCATATGACTGATCTATTGGTAAGAGTGGGCTATTGAAATCATGTATTATCACTATTTTGGGTTTCAGTTTTTAATCCATGGCATTTCTTTTCTGAAATTGTGTGTACCTTGTCAGCAAATATTTAGTATTCTAA
This sequence comes from Montemys delectorum, assembly GCA_019843815.1. Lineage (NCBI taxonomy): Eukaryota > Metazoa > Chordata > Mammalia > Rodentia > Muridae > Montemys > Montemys delectorum. Next base: position 11,336 of record JADRCD010149940.1, read on the forward strand.
TTTCTCTTAGAGATATGTGATAAGAGATATGTGACTTCCTTATTTCTTCTAATTGTTATTGAAGTATATTTGTCACATATATGATTATGTCTTCTGCTTGATTTCCTTGCAATACATTTTTAGTTTCTATCCTTTTTCTGTAAAGTGTTGTGTGTCATTAATTGCAAGGTGTATTACTTAAAACTAGGTAAATACCACTTAATCATTGAATGCAAACCATGTGTGTTCTTTTGTGATTGGGTTACCTCACTCAGGATGATATTCTCCAGATCCATCCATTTTTCTAAAGATTTAATAAATTCATTGTTTTTAATAGATGAATAGTACTCCATTGTGTAAATGTACCACAGTTTCTGTATCCATTCCTATGATGAGGGACATCTGGGTTCTTTCCAGCTTCTAGTTTTATAAATAAGGCTGCTATGAACATAGTGGAGCATGTGTCCTTGTTATATGTTTGAGCATCTTCTGGGTTTATGCCCAGGTGTGGTATAGCTGGGTCCTCAGATAGCAGTACTATGTCCAATTTTCTCAAGAACAGCCAAACTGATTTCCACAGTGGTTGTACCAGCTTGCAATCCCACCAGCAATGGAGGAGTGTTTTTCTTTCTCCACAACCTCACAAGCATGTGCTGTCACCTGAGTTTTTGATCTTAGCCATTCTGACTGGTATGAGGTGGAATCTCAGGGTTGTTTTGATTTATATTTCCCTGATGAGTAAGGATGTTGAATATTTCTTTAGATGCTTCTCAGCCATGCAATATTCCTCAGTTGAGAATTCTTTGTTTAGCTCTGTACCCCATTTTTCCTTTTTCGTTTTTTTTTTTTTTTTTTTTTTTGGCTTTTCGAGACAGAGCTTCTCTGTGTAGCCCCTGGCTGTACTGGAACTCACTCTGTAGACCAGGCTTGCCTTGAACTCAGATATCCACTTGCCTCTACCTCCCTAGTGCTAGGATTAAGGGTGTGCACCACCACTGACTGGCCTTTACCCCATTTTTAATACAGTTATTTGGTTCTCTGGAGTCACTTTCTTGAGTTCATTGTATATATTGGATATTAGCCCTCTATTAGATAAAGGACTGGTAAAGGTCTTTTTCCAATCTGTTGGCTGCCTTTTTGTCTTATTGACAGTGTCCTTTACCTTACAGAAGCTTTGAAATTTTTTGAGGTCCAATTTGTCAATTCTTAATTTTACAGCACAAGTCATTG
>JADRCD010149944.1:0-10080 GCA_019843815.1 Montemys delectorum
GAAAGGGAATTTTTACCTAGTTAGGTCATAACATATTTTCTCTAAACAAAACCCAAGAAGGCTATGTGTACTAGAAAAGACCTGTAATCCAAGAACTCAAGAGGCAGAAACAGGGAAATTACAAATTCCCAATTAGCCTGGTCTCCACAGTGAGTTCCAGACTAGCCTGGGCTACAGAGTGAGACCTTGTTTTGTTGTTGTTGTTTTGTTTTGTTTTTTAAGATTTATTTATTTTATGTATAGGAGTGTGCTGTCGTTGTCGTCAGACACACCAGAAGAGAGTACCAGATCCCATTACACTAGATCCCATTACAGATGGTTGTGAGCCATCATGTGGTTGCTGGGAATTGAACTCAGAACCTCCAATAGCGCAATCATTGCTCTTAACCACTGAGCCATCTCTCCAGCCTGAGACCTTGTTTTAAATACTTAAAGGCAAAAGATCAAGATGCAGGAATAGCAGCCTGATTCTTGTGATCTGGTTCTGGGTAGATGAGCTTCATTTGGGAATAAATCAAATAGAAGATGAAACAAACAAACAAACAAACAAACTATCCACTTGCCACAGATTTGTACCTCATTAAAAACAACCATGGGGAAGGTTGTCTTATAGCTTTGTGACTCTGTGACTGTACCATGCTAAGGAAATTAATAACAATTAAAAAACAATAATTAATAAGTAGAGGTTGTAGGTATTAAGAAAGTTTAACCCACTTGAGTATAAAATTCCTGAGCTGCCCTCTGGCCCTTTCACACTATCATTTACATATAAATAATTGACATCCAGTTAAAAATCACTTTGATCTGTTCATTAGTAGTCTCAAAGGGCTGCGAGTAAGCAATGTTTTGTTTGACTAGTTCCAATTATTGTAGTAATTAAAAATTTGTTGAATAAACAAGTTCAGCTTCAATTACTTAATTAATTAATATAATAGAATTGCAATACTGAAAAGGACAATTTCATGATTAAGACCGAAATGCCAGATCCATTCCCCAGGAAATATGAATTCCTGTGATATCAGCATAGTGGCATTTATTTTCCAACTTTGGCCCTTAAGTTCTCAAGTATTTTATATTTAGGGTCCCCGGCTTAACTGGCTTTCACTGTCAAATTGCTAGATGGTCTCGTTTGTCTTCAGCTTCTACACCAAAACTCAAGAGAGGCTTCTTTAGCCAGCTAACTCATAGTGGTTAGAGCTTCAGTGAGGAGAAGTGCTGCTCTGCATAAATGATTTGCAATGCAGAGAAGAAGGGAAACTATAAGTCCCCAGTCACCATAGCCTTAAGACATAAGAAAAACCAAGGGAATCTTGATAGATCCCATAGCATTTTACTTATCTACTTAGCTTTCTAACTCTCTTTTATGCTTTGAACATGTGCCAGGCTTATCTTGTGCTGTCTTTTGGAGTGTCAAGAGTTCCTGGTGAGGACCTTGGGAGTAAGTAAGATTACTGAGTGTAAAAATGTTCAGTTCTTTTTCAGTTTCTACATAAAGCTCCTCATTAATAAAAGGGATGAGAGCAGAGCCACATCTTCTCCAGAGAGCCATTGACTTTTCCCAGTAAACTCCCACTGGGCTATTTGCCAAGTCGTAGAGGGTGAATGAGGTAGAAGAAAGGGGTGCTCATACACACACTCACTTGAGAGCACCGAAGGGGAAGCTGGCAATTCGAGTGACCACGTGTCTACATCAGTGTTAGAGTCCACCCCAATCCAGACAACATGCCTGAGCCTGTCCTTACCTACTGGTCCTCAGCCCTCTCTCACACTTCCCTGGGCTCACAGCACACACTTGCCATTTCTTGTCCTGCCACAAGGCTCTCATTCCTTGGCCTACTCCAAATTAATGTCACAGTATAACATACAAAACATTCACTTGGATTGTGTTTGGATCGTTTTGAGAGAAATGACATATAAAGCAATTGTGGAGAATGGAAATCTTAGGGCAGACAGAAACGGGGGCTCCCTCTCCAACTTCATCTCCACCTCCAGGATCTATCACCATACTTGCCTTACCTTGGGGTTGTAAGAAACGTTTGGATACATCCTAATAGATAAATAATGCTAAAATCACTATAGACTGTAGACTGGCCACATAGATCCACAGATAAAGGCACCTGCTGCCAAGCCTGGGGACCCAAGCAGTGAAAAGAGTCACACACATACACACATACACACCCCCCCACAGACTCACCCCCACACACACACACTCATACCCCACACACACACATACTCACATACACACACACACACACACACACACACACACACTCACACACAATGTAATAATGATTAAAAGAAAGCTTGTACTTGGGTTGTGATATGTCAGGACACTTTGTTCAGTTTCTTCCTTTTGTCTTTTTCATAATTCCTGCTGTTTGAATGAGTAGGCTGTATGGACACACTTTAAGTTACCATGATGTAGACCTCTACATTTAACTGTAATCAAGATAAAAGCATATTACAAGGGACTGAAGAGTAACTCACATGAAAGTTTAAGTGTGTCAGTCTGAAATATGAAGGTACTTGGCTGAACTGTGAAGGCATAGAATCTGGTATTTTATTAACATTTCCCAGAAGCTCTCACAATGTTACCCAGTGTTCAGGCAACTCTCCAAGTTTCCTGCTACACCTAATTTGAAATGTGCCAAAACCAATGGTCATTCTTTAAAAGTTAGAAAACATGCTCTAAGTCAGTTCAACATTGTGGTTTTCAGGACTTCAAGCATCTAATGGTGGAGGCCTAGGTTGTTGGAGCCAATTCTGTCACCAAGAACAGCTAGGAAAGACAAGCACAAGACAAACGTCATCCCCCTTTATGTGATCAGAGAGATGATGGAATGATGGGAAGCATCTGGCCAAGACTGGGAAGAGAACAGGCTGCCTATTGTAATGAGGTTGGTTTTGCCATGAGAACACAAGCTTGCCCTGAGGCTGCCTGGAACCTCTCAGAATTTTCATCACATTAGAAGGGTTAGCGAAGAACATCAGAACCCATAGGCCCCTGGCACTTTGGATTCAGATCCTCCAAGTCTGTACTCTAGGAGTAATTAACTTGGCAAGGATCAAGTTATCCTTTTAGACCAGAGTCTTCCACTCTGAAAATGGATTAAAACAATCTTCGATTACTAATATTCCCAGGTACTTGCAGAAGTGAACCAAGTTCTGCTAGAGAGAGACTAAATTATTCCATTCTAAAGAATATTCTCAGAATTTGTTCTACCAAAATGCTGCACACAACCAATGTGAAGAAGAGCAAGAGAGTTGGGTAGCTAGGAACACACAGGGGCTGTCTATGACACATGGGATTTACTAAATCTCAAAGACACTAAAAAAGTGTCTGAAACTCATTTGATGGCGACAGAGTTAAGAGTATTTTCCGAAAGACACTCAGAGATGTAAATACATATAGGCCATGTATACGAATCTTTTCTCTTTCATTTATTATTCCATGTTAGATTGGAAAAGCTCAAGAAACTATAAAAACTCAAGAAACATCACCAAGTCTACATGTCTGCATGAGAGATATTCATTGAAACAATGACCTGCAAAATATTGGAATTTCCTTAAGAATCTTGTGGTAGAAGAAATAAATGAGTGGAGCCCAGTGCCAGCAAGGGAGGAACTTGTTTCCTGTGATGACATTTCAGACAATTGTAACAACTTGACTTGTAGAAGAGACCACGGAGCTGAGGCAGTGATGACCTTGCCCTTAACTGGGACTGCTTAGCTCTGAATACCTCTGACCGTTCATTTGAATCTGAACCTCATGGCAAGATCTGAAGACAGGCTGGAGGATGACTGGGCTTCTCTGGTTCTCTTTCCAGTGTGACTATGCTAAAGAAATCTTTGTCTGCCTTTTCACAGAGAAAGGAAGGAAGGGAGGAAAGAAGGAAGGAAAGAAAGAAAGAAAGAGAGAGAGAGAGAGAGAGAGAGAGAGAGAGAGAGAGAGAGAGAGAGCAGACTGACCAGGACAGGAAACAGGAACATTTTGTAGGAATAATATTTTCCTACAAGTGACCAATTGCATCCTTCCTTAAGGTGCAAACAGTGCTATTGTGTGTAGAAAAACTACCATCTTTATTCATTCCTCTGGTGATGCACATCCGTGTTGTTTTTCATAGCTTAGCTATTGTGAAAAGTGATTAGTGTCCATATAGATGCATAAACTCCTTTTATGGCAGATGACACAAACGTAAAAGTGAAATTGTTGAGGGGAACAAGGAGAACTAAAGGAGGGGTGAAGGGAAATGTTGCTGTGGCATAAAACTTTTCCAGAAGAGGTTCATGCACACAACTACTCATCCCAAATAGGGAACCCGAGATAGATCAAAATACGGATCAAAGTACCACCAAAGTCTTACTTGGTGAACTATTAGTTTATTGGAATTACTTACAATGATATGGATGAAGTGTTACTTACAGGGCCCTAAAAACTCAAGGACAGCTTTCTAAAAAGTCTATTCCTATTTGGGTGACAGCCCACGAAGTCAGGAACCTGGGACATACTACATAGCCTGCTAGCTGGCTTTCTTAGTTTTAGATTGGGCCATGAAAGCTGGTGGTGAGAAAATATCACCAATATACCTTCCCATGCTTTCTAAAATGCTGATTTACCAGACAAAGTGTACCACCTTGCTTCTGCAATAATGGTTTGGCTATCCTGGGTAAGACCTACTGATTGGATTTAAGATTCACTCCTCTAGAAGGAGTTCAAGTCTGGTGTTGTAAGCTAAAACAAACCTATGGCTAAGAATATCATTAAAGCTAAGGTCCCATTAAAAGCAACTTGTAAGTTTTTTCTTGATAGATGCTGTAGTGGCTATTCCTGGTTGTCAACTTGACTATATCCAAAATAAACTACAATCTAGAATTAGAAGGCTCACCTGTGGCCCTAATCTGGAGGCTGAGAGATACAAGTTTCTGACCTGAATCATGGCATGGAGATCATAGTAGCTATGAATCCCAGAAGATTAAGATAGGAAGATCTAGGAGTTCAAGGTCATCTGGGATTAAAGGTGTGGTGGCATACACCTTTAATCTGGGCCACAGCTTTTGTTGGAGACCTATATAAGGACATTGGAAGAATGGAGGCTGGCTCTACTTCACCTGCTTGCCTTGTGGGACCAAGCAACTGCTAAATACTTGGACTTCCATTTATAGCTGCTGCCTGACAATTGTTGGGAGTTGGACTACAGACTGTAAGTCATCAATAAATTCCTTTACTACATAGAAACTACCATAAGTTCTGTGACTCTAGAGAACCCTGACTAATAGAGATGCTATGCATTTTTCAAACTGCCTGCTAAAACTGTACTTAAGCCCATAGATCACTGTTGTTATAGGCCTCAGCTTATAACCACTGATGAAGCTCCAGAGAACAAATGATTGTTACTGTGCCATTGTGGTCTATTTCGTAACCATAGGTGAGTATCTGTAGTTGCCCCCTGCAAAGCACAGGGATCACTGCTGTAAATGTGATGGAAAGAAAACTATGTAAGACTTATAGGAAGGAGTAGAGTGTTATGGAACAGTTTAATTTAAGATTGAAACATTCCATCCAGCATGAAGCTTCAGAAGGAATCTAACAACTCAAAATAGCATCAGAAAACTCCCTAAAACAACAAGATTCATTATCCCCCTCTCTGCCAAAGTAATCATTAAAAGCTAAGAGAAACTGTCACACAAGACAACCTGCAAAGATGACTAGAGACAAGACCTGCTTCCTGGGAGAAGCAAAAACCACACAGTCTGCCTGGAAGAAATTTAGACCACAGTCACTTAGAAAGGACACTCTGTAACCTGTTAACTGTCAAGTGCTGAGCAGTGAGGAAATAAAGGGGTGGGAGAGACTCACATTCCTCCAGAGCTTGAGGGCACTGGCTGAGTGGAGGCTGTAGACTGCTACACAAGCTCTCCATGCTGATAGGTGGGCATCTGGCTCTGGGAAGCCACTCATCCTAGTCCTGTGGTGTGGGAGGGAGCAGTCCGGGTTCCTGCACCTCATGAAGGCGAATGATGATAGTTTCTAGCTTTTGGTCATCGCAGCTGAGAACAAAGTAGGGGCCCCATTGGCAGCTCAGTCAGCCCTGGTACCAAAAGGAGAAAGGGTGTGCCAGGTGGTTGCCGCAAGCAAGAGAGTCCTTGGTCTGGTCTCTTGGCTGGAAACACTGGAAGGCTTTCCTGTGGGAGACTAGATGCAGGCCTAATCCTAATTTAGCATAGCAAGTCTAGATGAAAGGAGGCAGTCCATAGTTTTTGATTTTATTGTAGAACAGAGAGAGAGAGACAGAGAGACAGAGAGAGACAGAGAGAGACAGAGACAGAGACAAAGACAGAAAGAGAGAGAGAGACAGAGAAAGAGAAAGAGATTGAGAGAGAGAGGATAGAAAAGTAGAGAAGGGCCACAGCCACATGGAGAGAAGGGAGAAAGGAGTGGGAGAAGAAGGGTAAGAGGTAAGAGTAAGAGCAAGAACTTAAGAGAGAGGAGGGGGCAAGCAGCCCCTTTTATAGTGGTCTGAGCTACCTTGCTTTTCCCAGGTGACTGTGGGGCAGGACACATGTGGCTATAGTCAAGTGACTGTCGGGGTGGAGTCCAGCTAGAACACTGAGAGCTTAGGGCATTGTCTAGCCACAGGATAATAGAATTGTAGGGCTTGTGGTGTCTATGTCTGGGGGCATAGCTCACTATTCTGTCCCTTGTAGAATTTTCTACTGGGTCTCCAGAGTAAGCCTTGCTCACCCATAACACAGACTGCCTTTCATGGTCCAATGGTCAACCTTCCTGTAGGCTATGCCATGTGCTCCAGATTCCCAGTTTTGTGACCTGTCCACCTATGCTGAGGCAGACCTTGGCAACAGAGTTGATTTTCTGTCATTTCTGTTCTGGTAAATAACCCCGCATCCATATCCTAATAAATAACTACAAAAAACTCATTGGTTTCTAAAATCAAGTCAGATTTTTATGATATCTGTCCTTTGATATTTTGTGGATTCCTTTATATGATGTCAACAGACATGTATGTTGCATCTGCTGGGGAAAAGTTTTGTTATGGAATAAGTGTAGTAGAACATGAGATGATATTACCAAAGTATGTTTATATACTTGAATGAAAATCAGCTCATGTAGTCTAATGTATTTAAAAATAAAATAATGTAATGATTTACAAAAAACAGTGCTTAGATTTGATAATGTATCTATTAATTTACTAATTTGTTTATACTTTTAATTGTGTGTGCTTGTTCAACATGATGCAATGTGATGAGTAGTACTCTATTGTGAAAATGATGTTTTTGCCACTGGATTGTTTTTGCTTCTTTGTCAAAGATCAAGTGACTGTAGGTATGTGGTTCATTTCTGGGTCTTCAATTCTATTCTATTCATCTACCTGCCTGTCTCTGTAGCAATACCATGCAGTTTTTCAAACTATTGCTCTGTAATAGAGCTTGAGATCAGAAATGGTGATTCCCCAAAAGTTCTTTTACTGTTGAGAACAGTTTTTGTTATGCTGGGGTTTGGGTTATTCCAAATGAATTTATAAATTGCCCTTTCTAACTCTATGAAGAATTGAGTTGATATTTTGATGGGAATTGCATTGAATCTGTATATAGTTTTCAGCAAGATGACTTAAGATGTTTATCAGATTTAGGAGTTCTCTCATGGAATTTTTGGGGTCACTTAAATATACTATCATATTATCTGCAAATAGTAATATATTGACTTTGTCCTTTCCAATTTGTATCCCCTTAACTTCCTTTTGTTGTCTAATTACTCTGGTTAGTAGTTCAAGTATTATATTGAATAGAGAGAGAGAGAGTGGGATTGCTTCAAGGTTCTCTCCATTTACTTTAATGTTGGCTACTGGCTTGATGTATATTGCTTTTAATATGTTTAGATATGGGCCTTGAATTTCTGACCTTTCTATGACTTTTAACATGAAGTGTCATACAGCACTTGTCTACTTCAGTAGTGTCTGAGTGTCAGACTTGAAAACCTGATCACAGACCTGAGGCATATGCCTCACAGAAAGCAAATCTCCTGGGGTATTCAGTCACTGACATCTCCTTGCTCTGATTGTGTTCTAGATTGGTCTCTGCTAAAGTCTGTGGAGAGATCTGCGTGCTTTCTTTATTTAGGCATAAAGGTGCCCTAAGAGATATTTTGTTATTAGCTAAAACTGAGATTAAACATTATTTTCTGACCTCTACAGTGTTTCAATAATCCTAATTGATTTCCTAGCTGTAATTAGCTTGAAATTTTTACAAAGAAGCTGTCTTACCAGACAGGGTGCCTCTAGAGTTAGAGATAGTATTCAGGCACTAATTATCATAGCAGTCCCATTCAAGGTAAAACTGCTTTACTAACCAGAGAGAAGTTGTAGGGCTTCCTTCACTAATTATCTATGTTACAGCTAAGGACTTCTAGAATTCAACTTTGAACTATTTACCTCAGACAGACCCAGAGAATTTATCTTGAGGCTACCAAAATAGCCCAGGAATAAGGACACCACTGTTCCTCTGCTTTGCACCTGGCTGCTGGCTCTCACTGACCTTATGTGGCCCTACTGCCTACATGAATTCTGTTATTTGCCCTGTTTCTGTATACTATATAAGCTTGATTTTACTTTGTATAACTACACTCAGATACCACACTCCCTTGTGTTATTTCTGTTTGTCATTTCTTTGCCAATACCTTGTTGACCTGACTAGGACCCTGTTTCTCCCAGGGATTGAGGGGTCATAAATTTTGTCAAATGTTTTTCCAGTATCTAATGATATGATCATGTGCTTTTTTCTTTGAGTTTGTTTATATAGTGGATTACATAGATGGATTTCCTTGTACTGAACCATCTCTGCATACTTGTGATCAAGCCTAGTTGACTGTGGTGAATGATAGTTTTGAAGTGTTCTTGGATTAGTTTTTTGAGAATTTTATTGAGTATTTCTGCATAGATATTCATAAGGGAGATTGGTCTGAAGTTCTCTTTCTTTTTGGGCCTTTGTATGCTTTTGGTATCAGTGTAACTGTTGCTTCATAGAAAGAATAGGGTAGTGCTCCTTCTGTTTCTATTTTATGAAGTAATTGGAGAATATTGCTATTAGGTCTTCTTCGAAGGTTTGACAGAATTCTGCCCTAAAACCATCTGATCCTGTGCATTTTTTTGGTTGGGAGGCAATCTTCTTGTATCTGTAGAGGGCTGCTTTGTAACCAATTATATGCTCAATTTTGGATAAAGTATTGTTAGGTATGGATAAGAAGGTATATTCTTTTGTTTTAGGATGGAATGTTCTATAGATATTTGTTAAGGTCATTTGGTCTATAAGTTCTGCTAGGTTCACTGTGTCTCTGCTCATTTTCTGTTTCTGTGATATATCCATTGATGAGAGTTGCATATTGAAGTTTCACCCTATTATTGTACGATATATGTTTTGTGCTTTAGTAAAGTTTCTTTTATGAATGTAGGTGCCCTTCCATTTGGATCATAGGCATTCAGAATAGAGAGTTCATCTTGGTAGATTTTTCTGTTGATGAGTATGAAGTGTCCTTCCTTATCTTCTTTGATAACTTTTGTTTGAAAGTCAATTTTATTCTGTATTAGAATGGTACTCCAGCTTGTTTCTTGGGACCATTTGCTTTGAAAAAATTTTCCAGACTTTTACTCAGAGGTAATGTTTGTCTTTGTCACTGAGGTATGTTTCCTGTAAGCAGAAAGGGCTGAATCCTGTTGAGGTATCCAGTCTGTTAGTCTATATCTTTTTATTGTGGAATTGAGTAGAGCGATTTTAAGGAATTTTAAGCAAAAGTGATTGTTGCTTCCTGTTATTTTTGTTGTTAAGGGTAGAATTATGTTTGTGTGACTATGTTCTTTTGGGTTTGTTGAAAGATGAATACTTTTTTGGTTTTTCTAGGGTGTAGTATCCCTCCTTGTGTTGGAGTTTTCCCTCCATTATCTTTTGTATGGTTGGATTTTTGGAAAGATATTGTGTAAATTTGGCTTTGTCATACCTTGGTTTCTCCATCTATGGTAATTGAGAGTTTTTCTGGGTATAGTAGGCTGGAGTGACATTTGTGTTCTATTT
>JADRCD010149946.1:0-11744 GCA_019843815.1 Montemys delectorum
ACTCATGGAGACTTTCATATCCAAACCACAACATCTCCTTTCTGCTAAAATTTTTAAAAAATATTTACTTTTATTTTGTGTGTATGAGTTTTTTCCTGCATACATCTGAGCCACATGTTTGACTGGTGCCCTTAGAGGTCAGAAGATGGCGCTCGATCCCCTGGAGCTGGAATTATGGATGGTTGTGAGCTGCATGTGGATGTCAGGGATCAAGCCCAGGTCCTTTGCTAGAGCAGTAAGTGCGCTTAACCTCTGAGCCATTGTAACTCTACTGAAATTTGTGTCCTTTCTCACATACCTGCCCCTAACCAACCATCCTTGTGGTCAACATCCCCCTCAATACTGGTTAGCCCCGTTGTACTCTGTAAAGCTTCCTTGTTGCTTGTTGGTTTGTTCTGTGGCCACAGTGATGGTGATTCATAGGGCACACATGCTCAGGGGTTTGTATTTGTATTTGCTAAGTCTCTGTACCTTTAAATTTGAGAGTAGAATAGATTCATCTGTAGCTATAAGAATATAAGCTATGTGTTATAATACATATATATATATATGCATATGTAGCATTCATACATATGTATCATGTATCATAGGTTATAGTACAGAGGGGTCCTTTGTAGAAAAGGTTATACTTAATAGGAGAGGATTAATATAGAGGTTAAGAGAAATATAATTGCTTTTGACTCCAGTGACTGTAGAAGCAGCCATAATGCTTTGGGGCAAACAGTACAATTACATTATCTAACAAGTGTCTTAAAGAGCAGAAAATTGATAGCTTAGCATGCATTGCTAGCATTTCAGAGGTATTTTAAATTGCCTCGTAAGGCGGTATGGGTCACCTTAACTCACTGTCACTTTGTTTACATATTCCTATGTTGAACTCAGGTATTCTTAAGAAACTGTTTCCATGAGCTCTGTGGAAGAGGTTGGAGACTTAACTCAGTGCTAGAGCTCTTGCCAAGGCCCTAGGTTTTGTCCCAATATTTTGGGTGGGGGGAGGGGCACAAAACCTCTGCAGAGCGATTACGGTTCCGTCCTGGCCGAGAAGACAACTTGCAGATGTTGGTTCTTTCCTTCTATTATGTGGTTCCCTGGGACTGAACGCAGGCCGACAGACTTGGTAGCAAGCTCCTTTATCTGCTGAGCCATCTTGCTATCCCTGGCTGGATTCATTTTCTAATGGGTGGGAAGAAGATGGTGGGTGAAGCTTAAGAGGTTTGAAGCTGCAATGCTCCCTGACCTCCTTTGATCATGTTTAGTCTTGGGACATGACTAAGCACCCACAGTAAAATTCTAGGGTTAATTTTTTATTTCTCCCCAACATGCAGAACCTAATTAGCAATACATTCTTTTTCCTAAAAGAAGCTGTATTTCCTGCTGTATTTAGAAGTGTATACCTATTTGAAGATAGCTGAAGGGCATAAAGAAAATATGACTGGTTAATTACTTGCAAGTCTGTCTTTCAAGCCAACCCCTGCCTTTTTGTCTAGCTGGTCCCTGAAATGGGACTCAGGGGCAAGTCTTCTTGCCTGGCTTGGTAAGGCAGTTTTCCAGCTAGTGTCTCTCTTTCTAGGCCAAGCGAGCATTCTAATACAGTGTGCTGTGCATTGCCATGGATTCGAGAAGCTTGATGTTCTGCTGTCTAAAGATCAAAGCCCAGGCACCTGGGCATGCCTATTTGGAGCCTCTCTGGGTCTCTCCTACACTTGTCACTTCCTGCTCTGTCCCAGCAGATGGACTCCATTCTGGGACAAACTTTCCCAATGGTAGTTCTTTTGGCTGTGTGGATTGAGTCTCCGTAGCTCTGCTGAGCTCTTTATATGACTAACGATGCAGCACGTATGCTCTGGCCTCTCAGAAGTCTGGTCTGTTTCCTGGTTGAAGGAACCAGCATAGTAGTTGGTGTTCCCTCCATCCCCTTAGCCCTAGTTCACTTTGCCAGACCACACTTGTCTTAAATGATGGCCTTTGCATAGTTGTTTCAACTATATTGCCCACGGTTTTGCAGATAAAGACTTCCTTTGATTTATCCTTGGGTTTCTGAACCTCATTTTTGCCCAAAAGGACCCAGAGTTTTTGTAACTGCTTATGAAATCCAATTATATTTGACAGGATATTAAATATCTCTTGCTTGCTTTTATTTGAAGGGGCCTTTTCTCTCTCTCAAAGCAAACTTTGTTATAAAAAAACTAAAACAAAATTCTCTTTTAAGTTAAAACCCCTCCCTTTTGAATGTGTTCTAAAGTAGTGTATTGGTATGAGCAGGACTGGCTGACATAAATTGGTGAAAATGGTATGTGGTGGTTTGGATAAGTTTGGCCCAGGGAGTGGCACTATTAGGAGGTGTGGCCTTGTTGGAGGATGTGTGTCACTGAGGGCGTGGGCTTTGAGAGAGCTTCCTCCCAGCTGCCTGGAAGCCAGTCTTCTCCTGTTTGCCTTTAGAACAAGATGTAGAACTCCTTTAGCATCATGTCTGCCTGTCTGGTTCCTGCTGTGATGATAATGGACTGAACCTCTGAACCTGTAAGCCAGCTCCAATTAAATGTTGTCCTTTATAAGAATCACCTTGGTCATGGTGACTCTTCACAGCAGTGGAAACCTTAATTAAGACATGGTACTCGTGAGAAATTGACTGACTTTTCTTCTTTCTTGACAATGAAGTTGGGTGAGGATCTTATAGTGAGCAGCAGTCAAGAATATCCCTTGTTCATCCTATCTAACACACTTGAAACTCGAGTATTGGTTGAATAACGACTATCTTGACACCTTTATTAGTTTGCTTCATGTTCCTGTGATAAAGACCGTGGCCAAAAGTAGCCTGGGAAAAGAGGGCTTATTTGATTTACATATCCCAAGTCACAGTCCACTGAGATAGGCCAAAGTAGGGACTGAAGCAGAAGGAAGCTGTGGAGGAATGCTTTTTAGTGGGTTGGTCTCCTGGCCTGCTCAGTTTGCTTTCTTATACACTCCAGAATCACCTACTCAGGCACGGCACTGCCCACAGTGGTCTAGGCCTCTCACATCATTCACTGGACAACAGCACAATCAAGACATAGGCCAGTCTGATGGGGCAATTTCTCAGTTGATATGTATTCTTCTTGAGCCCTACCTTGTGTCAAGTTGACACAAAACTAACCAGGACAATACACATCCTAAACTTTGTTAGCAGTTGAAGATTAATTAATTAATTATTATGAATATGACATTTAGTTTGGTTGTCAACCTGACAATGTAGAGTCACCTAGAAAGAAATTATCACGAGACTGTCAGGAGGTCAGCTGTGAACTTAGATGTCAGGAGGTCAGCTGTGAACTTATTACTTGCTTAGTCCTGAAGCAGGCTTGTTAAAGTTGTGTTACGACGATCAAAGAATGGCTTGTTGCTTCATTTGTTTGGAGTCCAATCTGTTCCTTACCTAAAATGAAAAAAATTCTTTTCAGTTTTCCAAAGAGATTTCTCTGATAGGGTTATCAGAGTGTGGTGGTGGGGGTGGAGGTGGTGGGGGTGGTGGGGGTGGGGGTGGGGGTGGGGTTCTGAAGGCCGACCACCATTCTTCTTAGCTGCCCTGGTCCTGATTTCTTCCAGGGATCCAGGAGGAAAGAGCTTGACTTTCCTGACTACCCAGTTGAGGACTGCCACTCTAAACTATGAGGAGCCATTACTTATGGGGCCGGCTGTATGAGCCACATGTCCTCTGCTGGGCCCACCGTGTGTGTGTGTGTGTGTGTGTGTGTGTGTGTGTGTGTGTGTGTGGTGGTGGGGGACACAGTGCTGGGCTCACCGTGTGTGTGTGTGTGTGTGTGTGTGTGTGTGTGTACACAGTGTACAGCAGTCAGTCTCCTGGCCATGCAATTAAATCCTGCTGTTCTGTGCTGAGCTTTTTACCCTCTTGTCTTGCATTGACGTTTTTTATTAGTCAGAAAAGTTTTCTAAGCTGCATTAAATTGATGGCCCACTGAAAGTCCATCAGGCCTAACTTCCCTTCGTATTTTATGGGTGTACAAGTACGCAAGTCCTACAAACCCGCCTTTCCTCTCCAGCTTCACAAGCTATGCAGTGCCCCCCGGAAGGACAAAAGCAGTCACACAGAAAGGCAGAGCTGCCTGGCCATGCTAAACCTCCACGTCCTGGTTGTGTGCTGCTCCAAAGTTATTCCTGTTCTTTCTTAGGACTCCTCTCCCCTCTTTCCTCTAGGTTGCTCCTTGAGCTCTCCGGTGGATAGAGGAGGGTAATGAAGCTAGTGATGCATTTACCCAGCTTGTAAATTTTGCTTTTTGAGAAGAGGTACCTAGATGGTTTAGGAAAGAAAAAGCAACTATTCTCGTCTTCAGAACAGTGAACTAGGAGAACAGATGTGGCGTGTATACATCTCTCCGTGTTAAGTATTATAGCTAAGTAGTTAAAGTGTGGCAGGAACAGAGAGAGTGCCTGAGTCCAGAATCTTCTGGAATCGATGGCTCTGCAGCTGGACCTTAAAGGTAGGAAAGATTTTTGTCAGGATTATGTGGACATTCCAATGGCCTGAGCAAAGCCATGGTGGCTGTAGTGGGCTGGGGAGGCCATAGTCACATGCAGTGAAGCTTTGGGGTACTGCCCATCCCTGATCCTGGGGGAGGGCAGAAGGCAGGCTTCGTTTTGCTCAGGGTGAGATAAGTACTGAGTTCGGAGAGTGCTCTCTCACTGCAGTGCTCAGGTCCTTGTCCCATGAATGGTGGAAGCTGGCACAACAAAAGCAGCCAGACACCCATCAAATGGGTGGTAGGCACGGGCTGTGCTGCACTTTCAGGCAAATCATTTTCACTCACGTCAGTGGCT
Organism: Montemys delectorum; assembly: GCA_019843815.1. Classification (NCBI taxonomy): domain Eukaryota; kingdom Metazoa; phylum Chordata; class Mammalia; order Rodentia; family Muridae; genus Montemys; species Montemys delectorum. The sequence goes on from JADRCD010149946.1 coordinate 4,813, forward strand.
GCCTAGCTGCTATTGTATTCCCCTTTAATACAAGGAGATGAATGAGTGGCACACTTGGCACGTGAAACTGGGCTCTTTGGGTTCAGAACCCACAATTCTCTCTGAACTTTGCTTCTTAGAAAGGTAGGTGGGTGCTGCATTCAAAGAACACGAATGCTTCACAGCAGTATGGCTAAGCTGCTGGGGTCCTCGGTAGATTTTTAAGTCATCCTTTGGAAAGATGAGGAACTGTGTGGTGTCCAGCATGGTATTCAGGGTTCCATAAAACACTTGAGTGAGGTGAAATATGGTCATCATCGCCAAGGATGACTGACCATCGGCATTTAAAGCTAACCTGAGACCAGGCTTGAGTTTAGTAAGCTAATTGCTCATGCCTTTGCGTGGGGGCTTTGAATTTCCTTGACCATAGGCAGCCTTAACTATAGGCATTAGGCCACTAAGTGAAGTATTCTTAGGTCTCTGTGATAGTTCTGCCCAATAATAGCTTTCCAGGGGAAACAGAAGACCTCAGCGATTTCCACCATGTGCTTGCAGTTTACAGACTGGTTAGTGTGTGCGTGTGTGTGTGTGTGTGCGTGTGTGCGTGTGTGTGTGTGCGTATGTGTGTGTGTGTGTGTGTGTGCGCGCGTGTGCGCTCTCTCTCTCTCTCTCTCTCTCTCTCTCTCGTGCTCGAGTATGCGCACACACACCATGACATATGGGAAAGTTGGAGAACAACTTGTGGGAGTCAGTTCTCTCCTTCTACTACGTGGGTCCAAGGGATCAAACTTGAGTTGTCAGGCTTGATGGCAAGGGCCTTTACCCATTGGTCATATTTTTTTGTTTTTCTGAGACAAAGTCCCATACCATAGCCCAGGCTGGACTGGAAATGCCCAAACTGGTCTGGAATTTGTTCTAGTTCTTCTGCTTCAACCGACTGAGTTTGGGCCAGACTGCTGTGACATTTTATTTCAGGAACTTGAGTATGTATGTATGTGTACTGAGGTGTCCTGAAGCCAGTCTTCATGGATGCAGGAGGGTGACCTCTTGGAGCAATGGAACGTTTACAGTGAAAAACAATTGGCGTTGTTCATGAAGTAGTGCTAAGAGTTAAAAAGTGACAGCTCATGTTATATACCAGCCATGGAATTCATGACAGACCCAAGAGGCGCCCGAGGCTGCCCAGCAGTCCGCCACTTACTGCCTACCCATTCTCCTGTGAACTTCGGCCTCCGCTCCCAGGCCCTGGCCTCATGCTTTATTGGCTGGTCTTGTTAGACCTTTCTGGTGGCTTGGATTAAAGCAGTGAAATGTAAGAAGGGTGCTGGAGGGCCATTAATAGGATCTGCAGCTGTCAATCTCGGAGGGGAGCCTGGGCCAAAGCTCAGAGCCAGCCCTGCTCCTGCCTTATTTCCAGCCTTCTTTGAGACAGCCTCACTGTGCTTTTGAGCATTTCCCCCCTCAGATTTCAAATTTTTATTTAGTGCCTTTCCTGAGGGTGACCTCAGGACAAATTGACTCAAACCGGGAAAGGCTCGGAAAAAGTTGTGGCCTCTTGTTCCTTGCACTGTGTCCCGGGTCTCAGTGTTGCCCTGGCATCTAAACTGGGCCTCAGATCTACTGGTCATGCCTGGTGATCCTTGTTTGAGTTACTAGTAATAGCCGGAGTTGCAGCATCCTGGTGAAAAAAGCCCCGGGCTCCCAGCACGGAGAGTCAGCTGTGTCTGCAGCCTCAGGGTCTTGATGGCCTCTCTCTGCCTTGGGAGGGAGGGGTGGCCATGGAGGTCACAGCAAGTGCAGTGAGCAAGTAGCTTCAGGGCGGAGCTTTGCCTGACTGTAGATGGGAGGCTGCTCATTTCACAGCTGTTTAGAGACAGTTCATTTTGTTTTTGTTTTAAGTGAAGCCAGGTGTATCTTTCAGGAGAACGCAGGTGCCACAAAGGGTTATGACTGCCTCCTGGGGTACCAGGGCAGCCTGCAGGAATAGGACTAGGAATAGGAAGAGCAGACAGGTTGCAAGGGACTACGGGACATGGTCACAGCGACTGCTCGTCCAGCCCTTGTAAGAGGCCAAGCTGCTTGGAATCTGGAGCACAGTAAGACGTGTGGGTTAGCATCAGCTTCTGCCCAGCTAGGCGTTGTTCACTTGGCCCTCGGAAGCCTTTCTGCATGCTCCCTGTCCTGGGTGGCAGAGCTCTCTTTTTGTCTTCATAACTCTAGATGTGGATGATAAATTCTTTTGATGGGAGGAAACTCATGAGTACTCACCACAGATGAGCCTGAAGTATAGAGGTGCCCATCAGCTGTCTCATGATCCTCTTAGGCCTTCTCCACCTGTTAGGTCAGAAGACAACTTGCAAGAGTCAGTCTCACTTTCCACTACGTGGGCCCTGGGGTTTGAACTCAGATTTTCAGGCTTGGCAGCAAGCCTGACTCTCTGAGCCATGTAGCCAGCCCATTATACAGTTTACCTACGTGTGCATTGCAGCCTCTTGTGTACTTGCATTTTCTTGCTTATCCTAGTGTGCTTGTCCGACCATGGCTTACTGAAGACTGAAGGATATTTTAGGACATGGGCATCGGATTCTGACTTGTGTCTTCCCTCACTTCTCCTCTGGAGTTGTGTGTAGGAAAGATATCATTTGCTGTCTAGCTACTTGTGTTCTTCCTGCCTCTCCCAGTCCTCCAGGGTGTTTGCAGGGTGATCTCAAGCATTTCTAAGGCTTTAATGGCTGTCAGGAACGGTTGATAAAAATGTGTCCGAGGCTGCTTGTCTCTAACTCTGCAGCTGTGGTTGCAGCGTCACAGAAAGAGCTGGACTCTGGAACCCTTCTCAGATATGGGGGCGGGTGACAAAGCTGACGCTAGAACAGGGGAATGTCTGTTGCCCCTGCCTTTCAAAGTTGTGTGGCCCACAGGCTTGTGTGTCTGTGTGTTGCTGAGGACAATCATGAACATGGCCCTGCAGAAAATCATAAATTTACTGAAAGCATTATGAGATCTGTGTGTGTGCGTGTATTTGTTTTTCTCTAACATGAACTTTGTAAACGATAATATCTTGTGATGTTAAAGGGTTGTTATTAACTAGCCTCAAGACCTCAGGTGGAACAATTATGGAAATCAAACCAGTGTGCTATGCACTCATAATAGGAGATTAATTACTGGTCTTGGGCCAGGTGGATTAAGTGACAGGGTCTCAGGCAGAATACACTGTTTTCTAAAACCAAGCATTTATACAGAATGGATAAATGTTAAATTTTTTTAAATTGTTTTTCATCATTGTCTCAGGCTGCACAGTTATTTAATTTGAGATTTGAGATTATTTTGCGTGAGTGTACATACCTATGTTGTGACTAAGAGTGTGGTTGGAAGTGAGGAGAGCCTTTGGGAGTCAGTTCTCTCTGTCCACCATGTGAGTCCTGGGTATTGAACTCAGGTTCTCAAACTTGATAGGGGCCCTTTTTCTTGCTGAGCATCCTGTGAATTCAACTTTCCATCACTCACTCCTTGCTTGTTTCTCCTACAGATGGTCTGACTTGTTAATACTTACACATTTGAAATCATGACCACATGGGAGTAGCAAATAGAAAAAGAAGCTGTCTCTAGACAGATTACCCCAAGAACACTGTGGGACAGTCACGTGTTAGCTTATGTGATCGTGGTGGTGGCGGCAGGTCAAGGGAGCCAGGTGGGAAGGGAAGGACAAGCCCTGATAGGGGAGCCTACATTAGAGAAGAGTCAGTCACTGGTACTTGGACCTGGATGGGATTGGTTGGTTAGCTGGGAGGAGGGGGAACTCATGGGGAGTGGGAAGCCAAATTCAGGAGGGACAGTGACACAGGGAACTTGAGTTTGGCCTAGGTTGAGACTACAGTGGGGCCTTAGAAAATTATGCTCAGGCTGGCTCCATGGCTTAGCAGCTTAAAGGTGCTTTCTGCCAAGCCTGATGACGAGTTTGATTCCTAGCACCCACATAGTGGAAGGAGAGAATCAATTCCTTACAAGTTATCCTCTGATCTTCACACCTGCGTATGCCCCCTTCCAATAAATATATAAATGCAGTAAAATTTAAAAAACAAAGTTATGCTCATATACTGTAACATTCAAAAGATGGGGAGATGTGAAGTTGATCTAGAGCTACTTGGTTGTCAAGAAAAAGCACTGAGGACTACAGAGACAGGTGTCTTTTCAAATACTGTAAGCACAAAACCAAACAAAAGAGAGGATTTCCTGTCCTCACTGCCACTGGCATTGAAAGAGAAGACTTAGAAACCCACTCTTGAATGAACAAGACCCCCAGGGCTAAGCACAGTGTAAGTGAAATTTGCCTGCTGTATTTCTGTGCTTAGGTTGAACTCCATAAATAATAGAAGAGTCTGAGATAGTTCCAGTGTGGAAATGTTTCCATATTACATTGATCTGAAAATGGTCAGGATGATATTCCACTTGGCTTCTTAATAATTCCCTTCCTCCTCCTCCTCCTCCTCCTCCTCCTCCTCCTCCTCCACCACCACCACCACCACCACCACCACCTCCTGTTTTTCCTTCTCCTCCAACTCCTCCTTCACTTCCTTCTCTACCACCTCCTTCTATTCCTCCCTTTTTAATAGAGTCAAGACTCCATTATTGCAGCAACTGGTTGTGTCTAGTCTCATGTGCTTGTCTAGTCTCATGTGCTTGTCTAGTCTCATGCGCTTGTCTAGTCTCATGCGCTTGTCTAGTCTCATGCGCTTGTCTAGTCTCATGCGCTTGTCTAGTCTCATGCGCTTGTCTAGTCTCATGCGCTTGTCTAGTCTCATGCGCTTGTCTAGTCTCATGCGCTTGTCTAGTCTCATGTGCTTGTCTAGTCTCATGCTCTTGCTGAATGGCTGGGTGGATCTCTGACAAGCAGAGTGCAGAAAAAGGTGTGAGAGATGGAATGAGGAGAATCAGACCTCGTAGGCTGTATACTATGCACTCAATTCCAAAATAACTCCCTCTACTCTGGGAAGAGCTCATACCTTTCGGCCAACATTTATTGGATACATGAAGTAGTTAGACACAGTCAGCCCTGAGCCTGCTTGCCTGCCAGGCTCCTGAGCTGAGTCTGGCTCTTTGCTGGGAAGGAGGAAAGAGAAACCAGGAGAGGTCCTGGTCCTAGGATGGCCTGGTGTCTGTAGTGAGACATTCAGTTTATGTGAGAGGTAAAACATTTCACTCTGAGATAGACTGTTGAAGGCTGAACACATGTCTGACCTTAAGCTCTGTTCTTGAAAGTTGTTCCTACTAAAAGCAGCCTGACCTTTGACTTTTGTGACTCTTATACCTGCAGACTGTTGGAGATGGGTTCATTGGGAAACTGGTGGTTTTCCATGAGAGGGAGAGAGCATGTGCTCTTGACTCTCACTGCTGTTAGTTGTGTTTTTGTTTTTGTTTTTTCTTTACACCATGTCAGAGCTGGGCACTGTGTCTCTCCTTTACACACCATGTCATAGAGCTGGACATGGTGTCTCAGAGCCTGTAGTCTCAGTTGCTCAAGCGGCTGAGGAGACAGGTGTGCCCTGTGATTTAATCATCAATTATCAACCAGCCAGTAATAAATAAATTCACTTCTTCTTTTCTCAGTTTAGTGCTTGCCCTACTGTCCTGTTGTCCTTGAGTTCTCCTATGGCCATGGTTGTGTGAGATCAGTGCTCTGCACTCCAATATATAAAGGAAGAGAGTGAGGGGCTGGGCTATAGGTCCACAGTCAGTGATTCCCCTCCCTCCCAGACAAACGCTCCTGTATCTTAATTCTGATTCCTGAGTAATTAAGGAAGATGGAGTCTAGAGGTCAAATACAGAGAAGACCTTTATTGTTTTTCTTCGACTTGCATTGTGAAAACATTGAAATATACTCCAAGTGGAGAAAATGTCATAGTCTGCACATAGCTTTCACCTGACATGACTACAGTTGCTTGTTCTTAGGATGCTTCCTAGTGCAGGGCTCCACTCTGTTCAGGTGGATAACCTTGGGGCTGAGAGTGCCCTCAGGTGAGGATTCCCTCTTCACCTTGCAAACAGAACCAGACACTCGTTTCCACCCTGGTGGCAGCTGCTAGGGGAGTTGAATTTTTATGTTTCAGGCTTAAAATGGTAAGGGCTTAGGAGTTAGCCCAGGAGGGCGAGCATGAGGGTCTGACCTTGGTCCCTTGGACCCACATAAGAAACTCTGGATGTAGTGTCACATACTTGTAATGTCAGTGCTGGGTAGTGAGAGACAGGTGGATGGCTATGACTCATTGGCCAGCCTAGCCTACTTGATGAACTTCAGGCCAGTGAGAGTCTTTTGTCGTCAGAGAAAGGTGGCCAGCACCTGCCGTGAAGAGACACCGTGATCATGGCAAGTTTTATAAAGGAAAGCCTTTTAGTACAGTTCAGAGGTTTAGTCCGTTGTCACCATGGCAGAAAGCATGGCAGCACATGGGCAGACATGGAGCTGGAGAAGGAGCTGAGAGTTCTACATCTGGAGTCCAGGCAGTAGGAAGAGAGAGACATTGGGCTTGGCTCGAGCATTTGAAACCTCAAATGCCCACTCCCAGTAATACACTTTTGCCAACAAGACCACAGCTCCTAATGGCTCACTCCCAGCTGACCAAGTATTAAAATCTATGAACCTGTGAGGACCATTACAGTTCAAACCAGCACAGTGCCGAAGGAGTAAGGCCTGAGATTTTCCTCTCACCGCCACACATTTACAGCCACACATACCAAGTCTTTAGGCATTAAGAATTTTCCTATGATCTTTTCTTAATTTTGGAAAAATGTGTGTGTGTGTGGGGGGGTGGGTGGGTGCGTGGTGTATGTGGGGTGGTGTGTATGTGTGGGGGTGTGGTGTGTGTGTGTGTGTGTGTGTGGTACGTGTGGAGGGGTGGTGCGTGTGTGTGGGTGGTGTGTGTGGGGGGGTGGTGTGTGTGTGTGTGTGGGTGGTGTGT
>JADRCD010149954.1:0-11630 GCA_019843815.1 Montemys delectorum
GCAGTCAAGAGGGCTGACTCAGCCAGCTGTGCAGTATACTGCCACCCACCCACCCTGCAGTCAACACTGTCCTCATCCGAGCCCTGGCAAAATGATACATGATTATACGCCATGAGGCAGCTTACAGGAGCCATGGCCACCACAAATGTCACAGGCAGGGATGCACGCGGTACCCAAACACCAATTTGCAGTTAAGAGCCTGGTTTTAAGGCTGGGGGAATTCAAGGTGTTGGATGTGTACTGCACAGCTTGGGTAGAAGGTGGGCATGCCTAGGCCCCAAGGACAACCTGTACCCCCTTGCTCCACAGCTTCAAAGGTAGAATTCTGAAAACCTTTGGTCCGACATATACCGTTTACTGGGTTCTGAGCTCACGAGAAAGATCAGCATCAGTGTTCAAATTGGTGTCAATTGTAAGGGTAACCTACTTCCGGGCGTCGAAGAGCTGGGTATAATGGCAGATGCCTGTAATGGCAGAGCTGAGGGCATGGTGAGGACATGTGGGTCTCTGGTACTCCCTGGCCAGCCAGCCTGGTCTACTTGGTGCGTTCTAGGCAAGGACAGCACGGTGACTCGACAACAAAAAAAAAAAGGCCAGTGCCCAGAGGACTTCCACATTCAGGCATATACATGCTTCTACACCCACACACCCACCCACATTCACAAAACCCCAGAGAACCACAGGAAACCTCCATTTCTTGTGAACTCAAGGGGACATTCCCTCAAATGGGCCTGATGTCTTTCATTTGAGGTGCTTGGTGTCTTATCTTTTGTGTGTGTGACTGGATCCCTGTGGGAGCATTAGACTCAGCGGGGTGTGTGTGTGTGTGTGTGTGTGTGTGTGTGTGTGTGTGTGTGTGTGTCTCACAAAGCCTCCCTGGGGAAGAAGCCCTTGCTGAAGTCACAATGTGTACTGCCTGCCGGAAAGTTCGTTCCACCCATAAATGAGATCAAAGAAGTTAGAAAAAAATGTCAGCCAATACCTTCTCTTCCTCTTTGGGCTTTCCCTTCCCTTTGGTGGGCTACTGGGAAAGAACTGGCTATAGCAAGCTCAAGACTTAAGTGACAGCTACAGCCTTCTGCCTCTGAACTCAATTGAGAAGCTGACCCTTGGGACCCCGTGGAAGGCTGATACTTTACCCCGCACTGCCATGGGAGAGAGGGCTATGGGGCAGGCGAAGCTGGATCATAATTCAGGACGGGGTGGGGTGTTCTTGGCTTAAGTTCCTCGGCCTGGAAACGGGACAGAGGAGAAAAATAAAATTCCGGCAGGTCTCAAAACAACCTGATTGTAAACTCTTTGTTAAAGAGTTTTATAGGGCCAGAAGGTTATGTTTTGAGATACAGCCGGCTTACGAATTTACAATGGAATGAAACTCTCTTCCTTTTTATGTCTTCAAAAGAAACTGTTATTCCCCGCTCTGGCCACTTGGCACTGAACCATCCAAAGTCCCTCAGGAAACGTTCCCTGTTCTTCTGATGTTCCTTTTAAACATGCACCCCTTTTCCTTAAATAACTGAGGGATTTGTGAGCCTTTATTAAACCTGCTCCTTAAGCCAGTAGGGAGGAGGGGCAGAGAGGAGACCTGATCTATTTTGTGTGAGCTGGATCCAGACTGCAGCAGGCGCGTGGCTGCAGCTCTCCACACTTTAGGTGGCCATCACTGAGCCCCAGCCCAGGAACACATACGCCTGTGGATTTCTTGTCTCCCAGTTTGTACTGTGGCTATCAGGTAGGGCCAAACTTTTCTGTGACACTTCAAAAAAAAAAAAGAGCTGTTTATTCCCCCACGGGACTCCAAGGGGTGATAAGTCACAGATGGGACTAGTCTTCAAATTGCAGATGGAGTGGGAGGGAACTATATTCTGGCAGCATATATAGCATGAGCCTGAACCAACAAAGGACTTCTTGGCACCCACGAATAACTGCTGGTCTGAGCTGCCAGAGAAGCAGCTCAGCTGAGGAAATCAGTTCAAGTATTTTTCGTTGTCTCCCCCCGAAAAAGGTGTCAAAACTTTTGGAATGCTGACAAGCTAGATTTGTCCCCGTTTACGGAGCTTGTTCTTTGGAATCCTTCCTAGGATACCTAACAGGGTAGTTTAGGGGAACGTGCCCGCAATCTGAGTGGTAGCTGGACTTAAAACAGACACCCAGCAGGGACTCAAAGAGTCAGTGCCTGGGGCGATGACTAGCTACAGAGTTCACAGGGACAGGAAGAGCGATGGCCACCTGCTTCTGTGTGGTTTGTATTCTAACTAACACAGACACTTCTCTAAAGGATCACATCTATAGACAGCGGGTGCTTGCGTGGACCAAAGGATGCAAATAAACTCCACATCTACTGGCTTGTTTCTTATTCAAAGGAGAGAAAGGAAAGCTGAGATCAGAGTTTAGCTTTGAGTCTTTTTTAAAAATAACCAAATCCTCACCCCTATTTCAAAGTGGTCATTTAGTAACTATCCCCATGAGTTATTCTCTATTTTTGGTTTATCCCAACTGTGCTACAGGCTACTAACATAGGCAACTTTTATAATTAAGAAACAACGGGCAATCCAGCAGTGACGGCCAACTGGGGAGACACCCACCCACTGCTCACCTACTTGGTTGTATCTTCAATTAGCTTTCACTAGAGCTACTTAAGCAGCCAAGGTGGGATTCACTTTGCCCTCACCTTGTTACACTATAACTGCTACAGAGCCACTGCTCACAACACACACACACACACACACAATCAGGGTGTTTTTCCAGGAGCCAGGCGGTTTTGACCCAGCCAGCTCTCTTTGGACTTTTTTTCCTCTTCCTGATAAAACATCCCAGATATCACGTAAAAGAAAAAAAAAAAAATCCTCTTGCCCACCCCACCCTCTTATTTTAGAGTCTAGGCTAAGTAAGTCCAACCTCAAGGTGAACCTGCCCTTCAGGTTATCCCAAAGCTGGGAGGGGTCTCGAGCCATTTGTTGAGTTCGGCTACAACAATACAGTCTACGCTGCACATCTTACTCCAAAAGGGCTCTGTAGCAGTCCTTCTTAGACTTGGTGTGCTTTCTTGACGGCAGAGGGAGAGGACCTAAGAGGAGTTCCAGATGAGGCTTGGTTCCAGTCGGCAGTCCTACATGCTAGCAACAAGGCTGATGGAAAGTTTCCCTTTAAGAAGGCTGTAGAAAACGCTCGCTCACTCCTAACCCTAAGTCCAGTCACCAAATACCGGGGAATTCCGTCAAACTCACCAACTGGAAATTCACGGTCAATCGATATTAGTGTAAGTTTACCCCATATGTTGCACGAGATATACTTATGATAAAAAGTATTTCTTGCTTAGGCTTACAGTCCGCTGGATAGTCTATGTTTTCACCCTCACCCTACCCAGGGGTGGCGTGGGCACCCTAAGGACGCTGAGCTGTCAGGACAAGGCGTGTTCGTTTATTGACATGACAGGTTGGCCCCTGCACAAGTCGGGGGGGTGACTCCAGAGTGTTCATCTTTTGCTAGATTCCCAGCCATAAATGGCATCCTTCTTTCCTCTGTACACAATCACTGTGAGTTCACGACTGACATAGAGAGGAGGACCGATGACTGAAGTCAGGCAGGACTGAAGGGCTGAGCCACGGAGGGGTACTTTAGAAAATGTGGGCTCTAGGAGAGGTCCCTCCTCTCCCATGGCAACCCCATCTTTGGGTAAGAAGGACCGGGGCCCATGCTGACCAGTGCAGCCTGTCTCACAGGGACAGCAAGTGCCTGGGAATATGCTGGGAACCAAGTTCCCATGGCTCCCATAGCTCCCTCCAACCCCCATTCAGAGGGACAAGAACAAATGTGGTCACCGGTCCTGGACATCACATAGGCACCAGCCAACGAATGCCAGGAACTTCGGTGTCATTTATCTTAGTGACACCGTCCCTCTGGCTTGCACCCAAAGGCCGATGGAAAGGCTTTTATGTTTATAATAAACAACTTAAAACTTATAATCTTAAATAGAGCCAGTTGCCTATCCTAATCTGCCCATTTGAAACAAACAAAACTAATGAAGAAAAACCTAGCTCGTTTTGCCCAATTCAGCACATTTTATTTCTTCTGTGGCCAGCAGAGGAGATATGCAAATCAGGCCTGCTGGCCTCAGCCTGCGACCTCTCTTCAGGGCCTTTTTATCTCCATCAAGTCCCTCCCTGAGGGGCTGCTACACAGGATCTGATCCACACTGGCAGCAGCCAGGCCTGATGAACAGGAACACAGAGCTCTCTTTCCCACTGCACATCGTCTTCGGTCCAATTTACAGCCCGATATCCACTTTCTCCCTCAAATAAATGATAAACAGGTCACACAGGACAGATCTGAGGTCAGAATTCCCTGAGGGTGAAAGGTGGAAGATGGGGGGGGATTCCAGGGCCCCAGGGCACCCGGCCTGTGGTGGTGTTTCCTTGAGCTTGGCTTGCTTCCTCTAACCCAGGCAGGCCATGGCTTCTAAGACTGCATATTCTAATGCAATGGCCAGGCCAGGCATCTGCTGAGATCAGGACTAAGGGCTGCCTGAGATGCCCTCTCCCCTGGACTGACACTGATCCATTACGGGGTAGGTGGAGTGGGCCAGCCCGGTTGCATCAATGCCCTCCAGGCCTTCCCCCATCACTGCCACAAACTGAGCGACTTTCTCAGTTCCTTACTGACAGTATCTGGGCACCTTTCTCTTCTATCGGTGAATCAGTCTTTCAAAAGGAGAATCTTTCAGCCAGGAGTCTGTGTTCTTAGTAACCCAGCAAGAGTTCCACTGGGACCATTTTTACAATTGGGTGAATCAATCGTCTATTTATTGACTTGTTGGTATACGTGTGTGAGTGTGGCTAGAGGTCAGAAGTCGACTTTGGTTGTTACTCCTCAGGTACTTTGTGCTTTGAGACAGGCTTTCCTATCTGATTTGGCTAGGCTAGCCCATCAGTGAGCTCTAGGGATCTGCTCGTCTCTGCTTCACCAGCACGGATGACCAACATCTGCCACAGTACTTGACTTTTTTTTTTCTCATGGGTTCTAAAGATGAGACGCAAGTCCTCAAGCCTGCACAAGAAGCACTTTACTGACTGAGCCATCTCCCCAACTCTGAAGTAGTTCCTCATCTTGTCTGAGACAGCGTCTTACAGTGTCTCCAAGGCTGGCTTTGAATTCGAGATCCTCCTGCCTCTGGGATTACAGATGCATACCACCGTGCCAACCATACTGATCCTTCAGTAAACTCTTTTGGGCTTTTTGTTAGAAATGATGACATATTCATTGGCTCAGCCTTCTAGGAAGCTTTCCCTCTGCTTGAAGGTCAAACATTAAAATCCTCTCCTGTTTGCCTGTTTCGGATTTGTAGAGAGTCGCAGGCTGATCTGGAAGTTTCTGTCAGTTTTCAAGACCAGAACAGTGCAGAGCACAAAGCCCATCCTGGCACCTTTGCCTTTTTCCAGTTCTACCTCCTTCGAACTCACACTGGAGCCCCTGTCTAGCTCAAGACTCCAGACGCCTGGGCCTCTGCCCTCCTCCTCCGTATTCCAACGTACACGAGAATGTCCCTTTGTACAGACGCCTCACGTCAGGCCCTCAAGCCTGCTGTCTGGATAGCTCTCTGCAGCTCTCTCTGTGTGACTCTCTGACATCCATCTTGGACTGTGACCTCTCTTCTGCTCATGTCATACTCAGCCCCTAGAGAGCGCATGCTGGCTCAACGTCCTACCTTTTTCTTGGCATGGTGAGTCACGACTCTTTACTAACAGGGTTTTTCTACTTTTTTCTACTGACCTTATCACCAGTGTGTGTCTGCCTCTCTCTAGGAAAACTCCGTCCGCTACATTTATCTCTGAGCCCGGAAACACTGCCAGGAGGAGGGCACAGCCAGACACAGCGTCATGGCAACAAGCTACCGTCTTGCTCCTTCTTCTGCCTTTCCAATCAGCATCCGGGACTGCTGACATTTTTCCAGAGACAAAGAGGAGGGGCAGCTACCAGGAGGCAAAACCAGGAAGATGGAAGGCCTGGCTCTGGAGACTCCAGTTCCCGAGAGTTCTGCCTGCTCTTCTTACAAACACCTTCCTCCTAGCTAGTTTTGTGTCAGGCGAACAGAATTCTGTAGTTTTTAGGAAAGAAAACTGTCCAGATTTGGGGTTTCAGGTGGTTTAACTTTGTCCACCTTCACCCTATCCTACAATTTCTTACACTGCATTTCTGCATGGTTTAAAACTAGGTTATCTGCTCGCACACAGCCTCGGGCCAGCCTCTGTATCCACAATGAGGTGGAGAAAGAGTGCTCCAACAGTGTTGTGAAAAATGACAAAGATTTACAAAATGGACATGCCTCTTGGTTGAAATTTTGGTAAGTAAACAGGAGAGAGGTACTTAGCAGGGTGAACTGTGTTGGACATGTGTGTTTGGGGGCGGGGGGGGGTGACTTGCATGGATACAGTCCTCATCTAACAGACCTCCTTACCACCCAGAACACACAGCTGGTGGTGACCCCCATTTTGAATAAGTCATGGCTTTTGAATGGACTGGCCAATGTGTGGCCGGACTGAGGTCAGAAAGGCCCTGCCCATTCAACTCCTTGAGGGAGCAATTGTGCTGAATGCCTGCAAAATTGTAGTCAGACCTGAGTTCATGTGCCTTGGAAAATGTATCACTTAACTAATGTGCATATTTGGAGAGTTTCCTAAATATACTATACTAACCTACACTAGGTACATATGCTGAACAAATGCCACACGTGAGTTGGAAATGTAGTTTTAAGGGAATGTGGGACATCCATAGGTATGCTCAGAGTCCCCTTCACACCTACAGTCACTCAATTAAGAGTCTGGACAAATATTGAAGCTCTATTTTTAAAACGCTGGATTTGATCCTCATGGTTTCTGGATATACTATCCAGTCAAGAAAAACAGCTTAATTCTGGTCAAGTTAAGTTTCCTGGAAATCAGAACTGTATTTGGAATATCGCACAAACCATTCCTGTTTGTGTGAGCAGAACGTTGGAGTCGATATAAATGCAATTTTTATACTTTAGAAAGTTATAGAGATCAATGACTTGGCAGCTGGCTGAAAAGTTTCCACATTTTAAAAATCTGGAGGCTGCATCTGTTAGCAGTTTCGAGTTCCTATCACAGACTGCCAGTTTGGTGCTAGCAAGCTGTCTTCCAATTAATGTTCCAGAAAACATTTATTTCAAGATTTGTAGAAGGAGAGCCAAATTTTCTGAGCTTCGGTTATGTGAAACATTGTCATTATTTCTGCCTTTTGTGAATCTTCCGTGTCCAGAGTTAATAAGCAATGTGTCTTAAAGATGTTCTGTTTGCCTTCCTAAAGAGGAGCCTGGCTCCAGAATCATTAATCTTGCACAGCCTCATGGATAACGTCATTAAAATATTTAAAGACGGGCTGGAGCGATGGCTACACAGGCGAAGGTGCCTGCCCAACAGGCTTGGGGGCCTGAGTCTGGTCCCCGGAACTCGAGTAAAAATGCAAAGCTACGATCTGACCGTCACATGTGCACACGTGTGTACACACACATACCACCACTACCACCGCCATCAATAAGAATATTTTAGAAGACATTTAAACCCACCATCATGGTGTATACAGCACTCCTTTCTCCAATCCACAGTCCCTTGTCTTCTGCCCATCAATGCTCAACGCCCCCTCCCCGAGTGGCCTGCTTAGCTTCCCTCCTCCCCTCACAGCCAGCCCCCTGTGCAACCCCTTCCCTACAGTCTTCACACGTCTACAGTCTGCTGAGAGCATCCTTCCCGGTCAAGTTTTGGGACAGGATACTGTCCGCGGACGATGGAGGTACACACAGCAGCACCCACAGTTTCTATGCCTCCCTGATATCTGCCGCCAATGTCCTCTTTACTTCTCTAGCACCTGGAAATGCCAGGCCACTAGACTATTTGTTAAGTGCAAAAGTAACTGAACGAGGCCGGAGCTGAACTGATGGCCAACGCGTGCTCATTCTTCAGAATCAGACAATGAATAAGAATCCTGAAAATGTATAGTCAGGTATTGATTTTACTTAAAACTGGAAGAAGCAATTCACCGTCTGATACTCAGACCCATTCCACCACACCTTAAGTTTTTGGGTTTCAGATCATCACCTGCCAGCTTTGTGAATCAAGCAGCATCCAAATATCTGTCAACTACAAAACCAGAGAGCATCCTGGACAGGCTACTCAGGGCACTGAAATCAATGCACTGTTTGAATCAGGCTGGCAGGCAGCGCTCTGAACTTCCTTGGGTAAAAAAGGGAAAACCGGCAGAGAGTTAGGCAATATGTAGGTATTCCAGAACCTGCTATGACTGGAACATCACAGGAGGAGTGAGACAGAGAAACTGAGGCTGACAGGCACACGCAGGCCTGGCTTTCTGCTCATGGAGGCAAGCCCTCACGTGCGCAGGCCGCCACATGCTAGCACAGAGCTATGGGAGCAGTGGATGGGAGGCAGAGGCAGAGAACTAACTGGTCATGGCGCTCTGGGACTGTCAGTGGTCTGATGTTCATGGCTCTGAGCTGTGAAGCCGTTGCTGGGCAGAGCAGGGTTTGGACGCTCCGGAACCATGGGGACAGAATGGACATGATATCCTTTTTGCTTCCTTTTGAGCCTCAGGGTTAGAGGCATATATGTGGGTTTTGGTGACTTGAGGACTAATGTCTACACTTTAATGCTTGAGCCACATGGTTGGTGTGCCAGACCTGTCTGCCAAAGGAAGACTGTTCTACGACCACCTCAGGTTGCCCTGGTAGAACGCTCTTGAATTCTGCTGCCCAAAGACTCTTCTGATGAGACAGGGCATCAGCCAGTGGCTGACAACACTGGTTAGACCCACAACTTGGGGAGCCCCAAATCACAAAGGTGATAGGGACTGACAGAAAAATGTCTAAATGAGGTAACTGTCTCCAGTTCTCATAACACCATACTAGGATTTGATGTATACTATCTGCTGCCACCCCCAACAGTCCTGTGAGGAACACTCTGCTCTAGCCTGGCCATGGGTTGAGGGAAGCCAGACTCAAGACACAGGTGTGGTTTCCAGAATCCTCAATACAGTGAGTGGTGCGGCAGATGTTGCCTTCGAGTTGAAAGCCATGGTCCTATCGAATGACCTTCGCTCTAAGTTTCAGCTAAAACAGACTTGCTAGTGTTTTCATCCAACAACAAAAATCAACTTTCTTAATTATGTTGGGAGAATGTCAGTGTTTCCAAATGAAGAAGACAAGTAAGCAGACACAATTTGGAAAGACAGTTGGTGTTGAGAGAGAAAAGGGATCTGCACTAAATGTTCACCGGCACCACAAAGCGAAGCCACAGCCACACACTTCTCGGCCTCCTAAAATTAGAAAAGGCAGCTCCTTGTAAATCAAACAATCAAGCAAGCAAGCCAAAAAAAAAAAAGGCCACCCTCAGGGGTTGCATAGGGATCCTTGACGGAGTTAAAGACTAAGGTTGAGCAATAAAAATTAAGGGGGGGGGGGGGGGGGGGGCTGGAGAGATGGCTCGGTAGTTTAGAGCACTGACAGCTCTTCCAGAGGTCCTGAGTTCAATTCCAGCAACCACATGGTGGCTCACATGGGATCTGATGCCCTCTTCTGGTATGCCTGAAGATAGCAACAGTATACTCATATACATAAAATAAATAAATCTTAAAAAAAAAAAAATTAACCTGGGGGCTGGGAAGATGGCTCAGTGGGGAAGGTGCTAGTTATGCAAGCCTGAGAACCTGGATCCCCAGCATCCGTGTAAAAATCTGGCATGGTGGCCCACGGATCTCTATCCCTAGGGCTGAGGTGTGGGACAGGCAGCCTACTCAAAACTGTGAGCTGCAATAGTGAAAGACCCTGCCTCAAAAACAAAACAAAACAAAAAGCTCACAGAGTTAACCCCAGGCTCCACTCGGGCAAGTGCGCATGCGTGCATTCACACACATGAACGCGCACACACACACATACCCCTACCTAACTAATACTGAAACAGGTAAGTGGACTATAACGAACATGAAATGGCAGGTACAATGTAGAGACATGGAGCAGTCAACACAAATTTTCAGAAGCACAAGTGCCCTTGAAATACAAATCTGACCAGACATGGTGGCGTACCCCTTTAATCCTAGCACTCAAGAGGCAGAGGCTGGCAGATCTCTGCGTTTGAAGCCAGCGTAGTCTATATAGTGTGTTCCAGAACACAGAGAAACTAAAAATAAAAACTAAATGAATAAACCATATGCATATGGCGGTGGTGGCCCTGTTTGACTTCAGGTCTCATGCAGATGCTAAATACAGACGAGCATCAAATGCTAAGGGACCCTCCACAGGAGTGCTTACAGACAAAATGTTGATGGGAAGAATTTCAAAAGTATTTCTCCCATACAATTACCCTCTCTTATTTACTGGGCAAGTACCCTAAGTTAGAATCCTCAAGATATAAAACAAAACAAAACACTCCCTTCCAAAAAAACAAAACAAACAAACAAAAAAAAAACCCAAAAACAAAACCCTATAATATATATGAATGAAAATGTCCTGAGTTAGAATCCTCAAGATTAAAAACAAAACAAAAATCCTATAATATATGTATATGAAAATGTTATAATGGAATTTATTATTTTGTTTGCTGGTTAATTACTATTTTTAAAATAGAGGCCAAAAACAAAAACAAAAACAAAATGGTAAAACACATTTTTTTCTTCTATTAAAAAAAAGAAAGATGAAAATATTGGGCAGGGACTGGGGATGTAGCTCATTCTGTGAAGTGTTGGCTTAGAATGCATGAAGCCTGGGTTTCAATTCCCAACACCACGCCAACCAGGCCAAGCCAGGCATGGTAGCCAATACCTGCTACCTTAAAAGACGAAATCATAATTTTTAAAAGATTTAAAGGAGATAGAACAACCTAGTAAGTTCTGTCATGGTGTCAAATGCAACCCAGTTGGATCCAAATCCAGTACAGCGGATGTTAGGAACGCAGCGTGGTATCAGGATGGGGGCCCTCAGCTCAACTCTGCTCAAGCTAGCTGTGTGACCTGTGGAGGTGCACTCTAGGCTCATCTGTGAGGTGAATTCTCTCACCCACTCTCACAGGGCTGTTAGGAAAAGAAAATAAGTTGTAAAGAACCTAGCACAGCAGAGGCTCAGTGCATAGCAATGAGCAGTATTATTCTTTAGTTAACACTAACAAACACAACTCAAAGGACTGGAAGGATGGCTCAGTGCTTAAGGGTAGTGGCTGTTCTTGTAGAGGACCTGAGTTCTATTCCCAGCACCTACATGGCTGCTTACAACCATCCTGGGGATCCAACAGCCTCTTCTGCACTCTGTGGGTACTTCATGCATGTGATACATGTGTAGGCAAAACACCTATGCACATAAAGTCAAAAAGTAAAAAGCACATCACTCGCCAAGCGAGCATGGGGATGAGAGTTGGAATTTCCAGCACCTATGTAGATGACAAGGGGCTATCCTGTGGTCTTTGGCTTGAGGCAGAGAAGGGGGAGTCCCAGGGCAGGCTGGCTGGCCGGACTAGCTAATATGGAGACATCTGGCTTCTCCCTTCCATGATAAGGTGGAAAATCACTAAGCAAGATAACCCAGCATCACCTCTGGCCCCCACCTGCATGTGCAA
>JADRCD010149965.1:0-10247 GCA_019843815.1 Montemys delectorum
ACAGGTCATTGAAACAGAAAAAAATTATGGAACAAATGTACCCAACACATATCTACAGAAACTTTCACCCAAACAGAAAAGAATATTCCTTTTTCTCAGTACCTCATTTCCAACATTGACAATATAATTACTCATAAAACACGTATCACCAGATATAAAAATATTGAAAACAACCCTTGCATCCTATCAGATCTGGACTTCAACAACACCAGAAACAACAGAGACCCTATATACTCATAGAAACTGAAGAACTCTCTACTCAGTGATTACTTGGTCAGGGAAGAAATTAAAGACTTTCTATAATTTAATGAAAATGAAGGCAGAATATACTCAAAGTTATGGGAAACAATGAAAGAAGTGAAAAGAGGAAAGTTCATAGCACTAAGTACCTTCACAAAGAACTTGGAGAGATATTATACTAGCAACTTAACAACACATCTGAATGCACTAGGATAAACAGAAGCAAACATACCTAAGAGGAAAAGAAGGCAGGAAATAATCAAATTTAGGGATGAAATATATCAATAGAATTAAGGAGAACAATACAAACAATCAACAAAAGCAAGAGAGACAAACCTTTAGCCAAGACAACTAAAAGGCAGAGAGACAGTATACAAATTAACAAAGTCAGAATTGAAAAGGAAGACATAACAACAGAAACTAAGCAAATTAAAAAAAAAAAAACTAGGTCTTAATTCAAAAGCCTATAATCTAACAAAACTGAAAAGGTAAATAAAATGGATTATTTTCTCTACAGATACTACTTACCAAAGTTAAATCAAGATCAGGTAAACTATCTAAATAGTCCCACAAAACCTAAGGGAATATAAGCAGTCACTAAAAGAACTCCCACCTGAAAATAAAATGTTCAGGTAGGGAGTATTTTAGCACAGAATTCTACCAGACATTCAAAGATCTATTACTAACACTCCCCAAATAGATACAGAAGGAGCACTACCAAATTCATTCTATGGGGCCACAATCACCCTGACACATAAAATGCATACATAATCAACAAAGAGAATTTCTGACAAATTTCTCATATGAACACCTGGAAGGTTCTATGCACCAGTGTAGGGGAATGCCAGGGCTAGTAAACAAGAGGGGGTGGGTTGGTGAGCAGGTGGAGGGGGGAGAGAACAGGGGTTTGTTTTAGTTTTTGTTTTTTTCTTTTCTTTTTTTTTTTTTTTCTTTTTTCTTTTCTTGGAGGGGAACCTGGAAAGGAGATATTGTAAATAAAGAAAACATCTAATAAAAAATACTCAATAAAATTTTCCCAAAATGAATCCAAGAAAACCTCAAAAACTCACTCTCCATGATCAAGTAGGCTTCATCTCAGGGATGCAGGAATGGTTCAATATATGAAAATATATCAAAGTAATTCACTATATGAACAAACTCAGGATAAAAACCACATGATCAGCACATTCATTGCTATAAAGGCCTTCGATTAAAACTAACACCTCTTCATGTTACACATATTGGAGCAATCAGGCATACAAGGCCCATACCTAAACATAATAAAACAATATACAGCACGTCCACAGCCATAGCTAAATGGAGAGAATTTTCTAACAACACCACTAAAATCAGGGGCTAGACAAAGCTGCCCACTAGTTCTCTATTTAATCAATATAGTATTAGAAGTTCTAGCAAGCACAATAAGAAAACAAAATGAGATCAAGAGGATACAAATTGGAAAGAAAGAAGTCAAAGTATCATTATTCACAGATGATATGATAATATAAGTAAGTGACCCACAAATCTACCAGAGAACTTTTACAGCTGATAAGCAACTCTAGCAAAGAGGCTAGATACAAACTTAACTCAAAGAAATCAATAGTACTCCTTTATACCAATGATAAACAGGCTGATAAATAAATTAGAGAGACAGCACCCTTAAAACCAACAACAAATAAAATAAAATATATTAATGTAACACTAACCAAGCAAGTAACAGATCTATATGTCAAGGGGGAAGGGGGGAGGGAACAGGGTTTTATCTTATTTTATTTTTTTATTTATTTTTATTTTTTTCATAGGGGAAACTGGGAAAAGAGATATCATTTGACATGCTTATATATGAATGACTATTTATATGGGCAGATAAATGACACATAAAAATATAAATGATCGTGGGACTGAATAGAAATGACAATACTTAGACAATGCTCATTAAACATTAATAATGGCTTGATAACTACAAAGAAGATTGAAAGTATTTTTTAGTTCATATAATATAAATATAGAAATATTCACAGAAATTTTATATGTAACAGACACACTTGAATCCAGATAACCTACAACTGGAAAAATTTACACTCTATATACTTGAAATTTGGCTCAGCAATATGAAAGAATTAATTTTTGATCTTTCACTGCTCTTTAAAATAACAAACAATAAAATGTTTCCTATATATGATTCAGAGATTAATTAAGGACATTTATTGTATGAACTAGTTATACCACATCTAAATATCTTCCTAATATACGATCCAGTATTGTTAAGCTATGGAATCAATATAAATATCCAACTTCACAGGAATAGATATGGAAAATAAGGTTTATATACATAATTACATTCTTTATAACTAAAAAAGAAACTGGAATTACATTATTTGTAGATTATCATATTAAAAAGTCACTCACAAAAAGATCAAAACTGTGTTTTCTATCATTGGTGGGCACTCCTAGACATTATAATCACAAAATCATTTTATATATATATGTATATATATGCAAGTATATATGCATATATATGCATGTATATATCCATATATGTATATATATACATGTACATATGTGTGTATGTATATATAATGTGAAAATAGAAGCAAATCAATGTAGAGAAAATAGAATACATATTGATATGAGAAGGGTTAAGGCATGAGAAAAATATATTCAAAATTCTTTATATATTGTTATGAAAACAGTTTTAACTAAACATGCATAATAAAAATAGAGATCATTATAGGTTATTAAAAACATTGCTTCATTCACTAAATATGCAGTGATTATTTCAAAATGAAGGAGTAGTAGGAAATAATGTAATCAAAATTTACATGTAAAACCTTGTAGAATGTCCATGCAATTGTTTTGCATCTGAACTGTTTTAACAGCCAAATGCTATATTGCAATATGTTTTACAGTGTAACCACTGGTGTAAAACCTGCAAGGGATTGTTTCTGTACTCATTTCTGAGCATAATTTTATTACTATATAAAATTTAATGTTTTGTTAAAGTTAAATAATCACATTAGAGGTTACTATATCACTCACTATAATTCTATATTATATCAAATCCTAAGTACATTTCCCCATATATTTCAAAGATTTTAGACATAGGAGTATTAGATCATGTGTTTTTCATTCCTGGTTGGTTATATCCTAGCTTTCTGGGTTACAGATCTGGTTCCTGGCCCTCCACACATCATCTGTGGTAGGCTCCCTCTCATGGCATGACTCTTAAAATGGACCAGTGATTGGTTGGCCAGTCTCACAATTGATGTGCCACTTTTCTTTCCTAACACATCTTCTAGGCAGGATAAAATGGGCATAGCTCAGAATTTTCTATGCCTGTTTTTGTGTTCCAATCCTACAACTAGAAGTCTTGCTTGGAACTAGAAAACATCATCCTGAGTCAGGTAACCTAGGCACAGAAAGACAAACATGATATGTACTCACTTATAAGTGGATATTAGCCTTAAACAAAGTATAATCGTGTTACAATCCACAGATCCATAGTAGCTAAGTAACAAGGAGTATGCAAGAGGGTGACACATGAAGCTCAATATGAAGGGGAAATAGACTAGACATTGTGGATGGATATGGGGATAGAACTGGATGGTGGTTTGGGGTGGGAACAGGATGGAGCAGGTGCATGTAGGATGGAGGGGGAGAATACTCAGAAAGACAACTAGAATGAGGAGGCATCTCAGAGGTGGTCTAGAAACCTAGTTCAATGGAAACTCCCAGGAATCTGTGAGGGTATAATCCTATTTAAGACTTCTAGCAATGGGGGTATGGATCCTGAACTATCTCCTGTAATCCGGCAAGGCACTATAAATCTGTAGACTACAGATCAACACATTGGCTATATTAGTATGATGAATGAAGATATATCATAAAAATTGACCCATTAAGACAAGTGCTGAGAGGTCTGGATTGGTCCTTCCATGAAACATGTATCAGTTTATCAGAGTTCCTAAGGAGTACAAGTAAGTGCTTGTTCATAAGGCAGAGAGGCCACATGCTAGGATTACTGACAAAGTAGATTGCAGAAGGAAGGAATATGAAGAGGTTGTTTTTATAGGATACACTTATTTGTCAGGGAACAGGTGGTAGCAGCCACTAGGTAGTTGATTTGGAGTTATCTTCAGCTTCTGAATGGAAAACAGTCTATAGAAAGCAAGAACATCACACTTAAGTAATTTTAGGGATACATAAAATTCCAAGTTAGGAACTCTAGAAAAGGGACAAATTTGGAAGTCAAATTTCAAAACTATAAAAAGAGAAGTTTCTGATTACTGTAGGAAAATAATTTTTCAGTTCTCTTCTTAACTCCTTTTCATAATCATTCCATAAATGTAAGCCACATAGTCTTATATATTTCCTGTCTCCAGTAACTTTTAAGATGATTTTAGATCTTTCAGAAATTGCCTAGAATGCTGATTTTATCATTCCTGGAATAATAATAAAATACTAGGATTTAGAAAACCATCTATACTACACATCAGTTTGAAATCCACCTAATTCTGATGCACATCTATGATACAATGTGAATCAATATAACTGTGATTATTAAAGCAAACTTAGGAAGACTGTGCTACACCAGGGAGATCTCTAGTCCCCCAGGAATCACAAGTGTCTTCATCTGTGGAGAAAAAGTGATAGCCAGCAATCTGTGGATACTTACCAAAATAAAATTTCATAACTACGCATCTACTATAGGCTGCTTCAGTTGGCCCAAGTCTCATCACCCCTTGATTTATGGAAGAAACAGAAACTACTAGATCTATTATCTCTAGGTCACTCTACAATTTACAATTATCCAAAAAGTCATTTTCTTGCTTCTCAGTAATCAGAGCTAGGACTCAGGAAGAACAGGATTTTATGCAATAATGATGAGCCCCACTGAGATTCATTTTTAATAATGGGTCACCTTTTCAACCTTAGAACTTGGGGAAACTAGGTTAGTCCTCTAAGGTGTACTGGTTATAACCCTTGTAAAATTAATGCCAACTTGGCTAAATGAAGGAAGTGAGTCAATTACAGCAGTGGATATGCTGTCAGTTCACTTCCCTTACTTTCCATATAGCTGAAACCAAAGTTCTCATTAATTCTTCATTTTCGAAAGTTAATCAACTAATACATAGTTCAATGTCCTCATTTTGTAAAATTGAAATGGTAATATTTTTTAATATAAGGTGTTGTGATAGCTGTTTTTTCTATAAACTGCAGAAGTGACTGAAAAGATAATACCTAACATAAAGTATGCTAATATTGTTTAAAGTCATTTAATTCAAATTATAATTTATAATTAGAATAAGATCAAGCCTATATCTTTATATTACAGTGTTGTCAAATGTAGTTAACTTCTAATTGCTACTTAGATTCTCCTATCTATTATCATAACATATACCTCAGTTCTTTGGGCATTATCATGTCTTCTGATACTTTCAAATGACTATGAGAAATAATCGGGGTGTAGCCTGCTACCATTGTTATTTCCAATAATTTAATATAACAAAAATCTACAGGAAAATCTATTGAAAAACATTCTAGGTAGCTTAGCAAACTATCATGAAGACGACGTCTACGTCCTGCAGTTGAACCCATCCAATATTCTCATCTTATACTGTTAAGATACCTGCTTTGTAATTGATTTTTATATAAGGATTATACAAACATTATGATAGAATGAGAGATATCTTACACATTTAGGGCATTTCCTAGTAAAGGGTGTGAGTGCATTCCTCATTATTCTGTTTCCCTACAAACTTTTGCAACTCCAGTTCAGGGATTTAAAAAGAAAAAAACACATGTAGCTTCTTTATCTAGTGCCCTCATATTTCCAGCTACACAGATGTGCACATACATTCATGCAGGCAAAACACTTATCTATTAAAATGAAAAATTTAAAATCTCAAGAAAAAACATAAAATCCATCTAAATAAATTATTTTGCTAAATTTAATTAAATAGTTTAAAAGACCCAGCAGTCTACCAAATTATCCATCTTTAATATTCAAATTAAAAAGTATCAACTATCACCACAAAGAAGGTATAATTGATGGCCATGCAAATTAATATCCATTACATAGAAGTTTACATTTTATTTTTAAATTTAATAAGCAAAGATATTAAAATCTGATGAGCAGTTGAATTTTCCTCCTTACATGAAATAAAGGTATTTATTTTTATAATTGACTTGCTAATTAAAATGGAATTATATTTTTTGTTTCTGCTAATTCATTGGTGCTATGATAATTTCCGCAAGTATTTTTATAAAGTCTATTATCTCCTTCAATTTACTTTTAATGTTATCTTCTCTTTAAATCTTGATATAGACTCAGGATTTTTTGCTAGAGTCAATTCTAACTATATGTTTCCTTCTTGGAAATAAAATCCATTCCTGACCCAAGGCTGTTACGTTTCAATTTTATTTCTGCTTCCCAGGCCACTGTTGAGACATTCTAATAGAGATCAAATTGCATCCTGGATAACAGGCATACATACCCCTGGACAAATAAGAAATAGAGCAAGAGAAGCGCATTTTTGTTTTGTTTTGTTTTGTTTTGTTTTGTTTTGTTTTGTTTTTAGATATTTTCTTTATTTACAATATCTCCTTTCCCAGGTTCTCCTCCAAAATAAAATAAAATAAAATAAAATAAAATAAAAATAAAAATAAAACAATCCCCTGTTCCCTCCCCCTCCCCCTGCTTACCATCCCACCCCCTCCTGCTTACTGGCCCTGGCATTCCCCTACACTGGGGCATAGAACCTTCACAGGGCCAAGGTCCTCTCCTCCCATTGATGACTGACTTGGCCATCCTCTGCTATACTCCTGCTGCTGGAGCCATGAGTCCCCCCATGTGTACTCTTTGGTTGGAGTTTTAGTCCCTGGGAGCTCTGAGGGTACTAGTTAGTTCATACTGTTGTTCCTCTTAAGGGACTGCAAACCCTTCTGCTCCTTGGGTCCTTTAACCCAGATGTCCCTCAACAGAAGAATGGATACAGAAGATGTGGTACATCTACACAATGGAGTACTACTCAGCTATTAAAAACAATGAATTTATGAAATTCTTGGGGAAATGGCTGGACCTGGAGAATATCATCCTGAGTGAGGTAACCCAATCACAAAAGAACACACATGGTATGCATTCTGTGATAAGTGGATATTAGCCTAGAAGATCGGAATACACAAAGTACAATCCACAAACCATAAGAAACTCAAGAAGAAGGAAGACCAAAGTGAGGATACTTCATTCCTTCTTAAAAGAGGGAACAAAATACCCATGGAAGGAGTTGTAAAGACTAACTATGGAGCAGAGACTAAAGGAAGGACAATTCAGAGGCTGCTCCACCTGGGAAACCTTCCCATATTCAATCTTCAAATCTAGACACTATTGTGGATGCCAGCAAGTGCTGGCTGACAGGAGCCTGATATAGCTATCTCCTGAGAAGCTCTGACAGTACCCGACTAATACAGAAGTAGAGGCTCACAGCCATCCGTTGGACTGAGTACAGAGTCCCCAGTGAAGCATTTTAACCATTAACCAAATCAGGCAAGACATAAACTTAGCAAAACCTTGCTCTTTGTATTGCTTAACAACTTAAAATCTATCATCAACTTATTTTTATAATGCTATCTCATTGTTCCCTAATTTCTTCCTACCTCTTCATTGCCACTCATACATTCATAGGCTACTCATAGATACATTCCCTAACCTAGATGTCCACAACATCCTTTTAAGGAATCATTGTCAACCTAATGGCTTATAAATGTATTTTCCAATTTTAGTAGTAGCAAAATTCATATGCTAACTTATTATTATGGTAGTTCTTGGCTTAAAACATAGCAAGATTTCAATGATAAACTATAGTGTACACAGTGCAGTAAATTTAGTTCTTTAATCTTAACCTCTTGAACTTCACTTTTGTTTCAGTTCTTAAAAAATACAATGATACATATTTGATGAATGTTGTTGACATTTTTATCTACATAAATCAATACCCAGACAATGGCCAGTATGGATTTTATGTGACTTTTCTTCTTTTAGCTACAAAATCTCAAATTTTATTTTACTCCATATTATTATCTCACCTATCTTATCCTTCAAATTCCTTGAAGTCTCATATCCATCTCCAACATACCTGAATTTTGCCCAATGAAGATGGTTAGTGCCATACTGCTCGGCGCCGACACCCTGACCGACAGGGAAGAAGGACCAGCACACCACTTCCTTCCAGCAACAGTTTACTCAGGAATGTCTTGCTTAACGGTTACAGCAGAGTGGCCCCGAGCCCCACCAAGAGTCTGACTATATACCTTTCGTAGGACCGCCCATGAGCCCATACCACGTTTCACACAGTCATAGGCTACTAGGCATTGACGTAGAATCAGGCCACTGGTGGACACGCCCCCAGGTCCAAATAAGGACTTGTTTATTCCAACGGCTCCAGCTGGCCAGTTCGATCTTTAAGGCACGGCAACGGCGCTCCACACCATACTACATAATGGCATAACATTTGTGGCTAGAACTTCAAAGGTGAGGCAGGAAAGTTTAATCGTCGATACCAGTCTAAGATGCAGAGATAAACCTTATTACACCCCCCCTCTCTCTCTCTCACACACACACACACACACACACACACACACACACACACACACACTACAACACCTTGAAATCAAAAGCCAAATAAAGGTAATATTGATATTTAACTTTCCTTACTCAATTCAGGATCACGTACAAGAATTAAGAATATAGCTACATTTTCTGTATAAAGATAACCTTAATAAAGAAAAATGTAAGAAAAATTTCAACTTATCATTTTAAAGATTATTTCATTTCTATAAAAAATTAAAAACCAACAAGAAAAACAAATTTTCTGAAAAATCTGGTTAACTCTAGAGATAAAATGAGTTCATACAAGGTATGGAAGTCTACAAATGATTGCTATTTCCAAGATTTGTTAAGAACTAATCACAGTAGAGAACGGTAAGAACTGAACAAAATATTAAACATTCTTCAAATTAAACTGTACTTGAATAATTGGATATTAAAATTATTAAGTTTAATTTATTGAATCATTGTCATTTAAAGGGAATAATTACATTTCTTTTCTAAAATTCTCAAGGAGAAGTGAAGTACTCCTGAGAAGTCAGTCCTTATTGTCTCCCATAGATCTGTCAAATAGTCTTTCGGGTTTTTTTATTAGACATTTTCTTTATTTACATTTCAAATGATATCTCCTTTCCTGGTTTCCCTTCCAAAAAAAAAAACAAAAAACAAAACAAAAAACAAAAACAAAACAAAAAAAAAAAACAAAAAAAAAACCCAAAAAACTGTTCCCTCCTCCATTCCCCTGCTCACCAACCCACCCTTCCCACCCTTTCCAGCTTCCTAGCCCTGGCATTCCCCTACACTTGGGCATAGAAACTTCACAGGACCAAGGGCCTCTCCTCCCATTGATGACTGAATAGGCCATCCTCTGCTACATAGTCTTTCTTAAGAAAGAATGATTTCCTCAAATAAATAAATAAATAATACATAAATACATAAGAACATATAACATATCAGTATCTTAAGAAAAAACAAGTCTAAAGAAATGTGTTCTTCTCCAGCATCAATAATTTGGTTATGAATAAAAGGAATTACAACAGGTCTTCAGTGCTGTGTATGTTAGAGTAAATAATTTTGTTAGAAGTTAAGAATTTGGGGCAAAGAAGGGGATGCTAAAGGTACATACAGATGCTATTGATTACTGCACTACAGATCAAGTAGCTTTTTAATAACAAAATATGACATGCTGAATATGATGAACATTTATCTTTCGTATTTTTTGAGAAAATATACTTTTATTGGATATTTCCTTTATTTACATTTCAAATGTTAATCCTCTTTCCTTGTTTCCCCCCCCCCCCCGACATACCCTATCCCATCCTACTTCCTCCTGCTTCTATGAGGGAGTTCCCATACACACTCACCAACTCCTGCCTCCCCAAACTGGCATTCCTCTACACTG
>JADRCD010149974.1:3506-21097 GCA_019843815.1 Montemys delectorum
AGAGAGAGAGAGAGAGAGAGAGAGAGAGAGAGAGAGAGAGAGAGAGAAGGTTTTGTTTATGTGATTTAAATTTACCCCCAAACCAGTAAAGACCAGTAAAGAAAGTATTGAGAGTTGATGGGATAATCGTATCTGCAAAATGGAGTAGCATTCGTTGCCTATTCATCTGCTCTTAAGCAGTTAAGCAGTGACAATTCCAGTTGGACAAGTGACAGAGGACGCAGTTTTCATCAGGGAAGCCCTCGTGCAGCCTACAGTAGACCATGATGCTTTAGTGTTTTCCATTCACAAATGCCCATGTTTACAGAGAGGATTGCATCTCTGGGACCATAATCTGCCCCCATCAGTAGAACAGATGCTGTCACAGGCAGAGTCAGCAAGACCAGTAAGAACACTGGCTCCAAGTCTGTCCCAAGAGCGTAAGTTATAGCTGTGCGTGGGGTTGGGAGATGAGGCTCAGGAAGCCAGTTTCAACACACTCCTAGTAAAACTAGTAAGTAAGGCTTGCTGCAAGACCTTGCCTAATGCACTGCATAAAGGGATGAGGTCCATGAATTCCCAGGTGGCCGCTGATGCCCAGCCTTGGAACCCATACATGCTAATAAAGTATACTACTTAGCTCTTCATCGCTGTGACCAAAATACCAAAAACGTTTGACTAGGGTTCTGGTCGTTCAGGAAATGAGGGCAACAATCAGCAAGCGGGGCCTCAGGAGCCTAAAGAACCTCCATAGCAAACAAAAGAGTCAAGTGATTGAAGAAGCAGCCCACGGAATGTGAGAAAAATCTTTGCTCTAACATCAGCCAAAGGATGGTGTTTAGAATATATAAACATTAGGAAACCGACCTAATTGGGAGAGGGGTGAGCTATGGAACTGAAGAGAGAATTCTCAAAAGAAACACAAATAGCTAGTAATACAAAATAATGGTCTACTTCCCTAGGCTTTGGGATTCCTTGTTACTTCAGTTAAAAAAAAAAAAAAAAAAAAAAAAAAAGTAATAATGGCTGCCACTAAGAAAACAGTTGATGCCAAAGGCTGACAAAATAAGGGGAAAGGAGAGCTTTCATGCTTTGTTGGTGAGGATGTGAACTAGTGCAGCCCCTTGGAAAATGGTCTGGATGGTCCCTTAAAAACTGGAGCCAGAGCTATTACGACCCTGGAATTCTGCTCCTGGGAGTATACCTAAAGGATGCCACATCCAATTAACAGAGACCTTTGCACATTCATATTCACCACTGCTCTAGTCACAACAGCTAGGACATAGAATCAGCCGAGGTGGCCATCAAGCGATGAATGGATAATAACAATGTGGCACATAGACACGACAGAATTGTTTTAGTTGTAAAGAAAAATGAAATTGGGAAATTGGCAAGAACATTGGACAAGACTAGAAAATATGCATAGGAAGTAATGTAGGCCCAGAGATATAAACATTGCAGGTTTTCTCTCATATGTGAATCATAGCTTTAACTTTTAGATTTTCATGTTCAATTTGGGATGTCTGTTGAAACCAGGAAGCTAGGAGGGGGCTATGGTGAGTTGGCAACATGGGATCTGCAGAAGGGCAGATGGTGGTGGAACCTACATAGCCTGAAAGCAGAGGGAGGAAAGTCTATGGTGCTAAGGGTTAAACAGAGGAGGACTATGGGTAGATGAGAGGAGAAAGAAGAAGTAGTTAATCAAAGCTAAGGATGTAAGAAGAAGTTGTGAAAATATATAAATTACTTTATAGCCTGGTTTCAGGACATAGAGGAATAAAGTTGGAAATGAGTTGGAAACTCCCCTCCTGTTAGGTAGCATGCATAGTACCAAATGTTGCTATGATGGCTGCTGGGAGAGAAAACTCAGCAAGTTTTAACATACCATAAATCCTATATTCTACCATAACTGCTTGCCAGACAACATGTGCCCACTGCTATAACAGTTTCATGATTGTTATAGGGATAAGCAACCACTGACTAAATCTGAGGCATGCTTGCAGGAGAGAATTCATGCCTGGTGTTATTAACCAGATCAAAAGCCCATGGTTGGAAAGATCACTTGGCCCTGGGAAAGAACTGTCTACTGTTTTGACAAATAGACATGGTGCCAATCTGCCTTCAAAATATTTATTTTTATACCCATTGGTGAGTACTGCTCTTAACTTTGATTAAAGAAGCTTTTTTTTTGTTGGTAATGGACCGCAGTGATCTCAGAGACTTTGGCTGTTCAAGTTGCTGAGAATAAGTGAGGTTGACTTCTCAGCCCTAAACAGGGCATCTAATCTATGCCACCTCCTGTAAGGCTCAGAGAACATAACAAAAGAGGGGGATAGGAAGACTATGAGCCAGGCGATAGGGGGGAGGACTGTGAAATACTCTCTTCCAAGCATGAGGTAGACATTACAATAACTCACAGTAGCTGTGGTTGTTTGCACTGTGTCTACTCTAGGCTGGGCCTGTCAGTAATCAGTGGGACTCATGGGGCCTTCCCCTATCATAGGCTATTGGTTATTGCTAGATGCTGAGGGCGAGTCATAGACTACACATGTGTAGCTACTGGTAACTTACTAAACTCTAATGGAAAGTTTCAAATCCATGGCCACCCAGATGGCCCTGGTTAAACTCAGTGGCCACAAAACAAAGCAAAACAAAAAGATACGAACATGGAAATGAACTTGTGGTTGGGGGATTTGATGAGGGTAACAGGGATATAAGAGAGGTCAGAGGTGAATACAATCAAAATGTGTTATGTACATACATGAAATTGTCTAAGTATACATTTAAATTTTTTAAGGAGAAACCATTTAATAGAGGAAGCATTTACATTGATTCTGTTTCTGAGGCTTCAGTCTACCATGATGAAGAAGGTATAGCCAAGCAAAGCTTTAGACCACAGCAGTCTGGAAATCAGGGAATGAGTCAGACTCAATGATAATATATCCCTAAGAACTTTGTCCCAGTGACATACTTCTTCCAGCTTGGTCTTACCTTGTACATTTCTGGAACCTCCAAAACCACACCATCACTAGGGAAACAAAGATCCAAATGACAAGCCAATGGGGGATATTCTATATTCAAACCATGACACAAAGGGAGGCCCCTTGTCTTATTCTCTTTATGTCTTTCATTTCTTTCTGGTACCCATCACTGCCAACCACATTCTCTGAAAAATGATTATCCATATCATTCATTATTTCTAAGCCTTTTGATTATGACCAAAAATTGTCTATATCATCAAGAAGTCCTAGGAAACAAGAGGATGGCCATAATGTGTCTAACAGTAGTTACTCCTAATTATGAAGAAGCATCTCCCACACACAGATGGTACTTTGCCCAGCTCTTTGACTTGATCTGTAGAAGTATCTTCAGAGACCACAGGAATTTATGACAACGAAAATGTGGTTTACAGAGCTGAAGAGATTCAATTTAGGTGATAGTTTTGGTGTCTAAGACCCTGTTAATTCCTACCAATGTGACATTAAAGTAAGCCATTTGTGGAATTATCGACCATCCTCGAGAATGGCAGCTGCATGGGATAGGTGCATTTTGGGGGGGAAAAAGTGTTTTTGAAACTAACAAATCCTGATCCAGATACGTAAAAAATATGCTCAATGATTGTTAGTTACCAACCAAACAAAAAACTAATGGTGATCTTCATCCCCATCATTGTCAGCATCAACCATTTATTTACTTTTTTGTTTGTTTGTTTGACTTTTTGAGACTAGTTCTCAATCTATAGCCTAGACTCCACTTGAATTTACAATCCTCCTGTCGCAGCAAACTAAATGCTAAGCTTACAGCTAGGTGCTGTCATAGCCAGCTTCTTTCCCAGGCTCTCTTGCTCCTACTAGTGTGTGTGCCTCACCTCCCTCCTTCCCCAGCGTCCTTAGCATGGTCGAGATCTTTAGATCCTCCTAATACACTTGTTGGTGGATCAACTGAATCGAACTTGTCATTACAGATACAGCGATACTGACAAAAGGACAAATCAATAAAGTAACAAATTGCTAATCAATTCCAGAACTCAGGATACAAATATCTTTTCTGTAAGGCCATTCCCCAAGTGGTTTAATACCCTCCTCCTTCAGGACCCTGTCCATGGGCTGGGACTTCCAACCCCAGCCTCAGATCTGGGTTACAAAGAGTCACTAAACAGCATACCCATGCCTAAGTCATAAATCTTTAAAAGAAAAGCCAGAGGCAATGATCCCAGGTAATGCTTTGTTAGGCTGAATGAAACATGGCCTGTATATTTTAATCTATTGACTTTGTTAACAGAAGACATGAAGAAAATTCCATTTACCTGAGTTTTACTACAGCAAGGCCAAAAAAATCCAGCTAACGTCGGAAGTTAACATAAATGTCTTCAAAACTTGTCCTCTGAAGGCAACTGAAGCACTGAGACTCCAAGGAAAATTAAAAAAAAAAAAAAAAAAAAAAAAAAAAAAAAAAAAAAACCAACATGCTTCCAAATGCTAAATGAGATTTCTATCTTCCCATCATTTTAACAGCAACACCATAAAATACATTCTAAAACAAACACAGAGTGCTAAAAATTCCACCGTGTAAGCTCCAAGTCAAACATCTGTCTTCCTGCCTCATGGTTTCACCTTGGTTCCTGGGGCCTCAGCTGAAAGCACGGAAATGTGGAGCTTTTAGCGTTGGCTCTGGGATTTGTAATCATCTCTACTGGTTCATCTCAGCTTCCTCTTCAACCTAAGCAGATGTGGAGAGAAAGACTATCTATGGCGTCATGTTAACCTCTCAAATCCACAGGCTGTGAGCAGAGAGTGAGAACCAGCCTCCGACCTTGGCCGAAACCCTTCCTCAGTGCCTAGCTTTCCAAATGGCTTTGACCTCCGTGTGCTACCTAATCCTCCTGAGCCTGTTTTCTGCTTGTGAAAATGCTATGCCAGTAGCACCTGGTCCATAGAGTTGTGTGGATTCAGTAAGATGTTTGTTGCGTTTTGCCTGGTGTTTGTTCATGAGAATGTAGGAATGAAAACCATTGTACCATTATTACGCTCCTTCAAATGGACAATAACCAGCATTAACTGAGCCCTTGTTGTGTACTCTTGTATATGCCAGCATCTGATGCTTAAAATCAAGCTTCAAGAGCAAGGCCATTATTTGTCTTTCATAGATGCTATGGTGGAGTTGAAGTCCAAATCCAGGTTTGTTTCTTTCCAAACCTGGGCACAATGCAACGTTTGTTACATCCAAGAAACAACCTCAATTGGCCTGAAGAATGCTGGCCACCTTCACTGTGGAACTTCTCCTTGAAGAAGAAGCCTCGTTCTAGTTGCCAGGCTCCTAAAAGACAACATATGAAATCCTGCCTAAATGATCATGAACCAGTGAGGGGCCTAATCTTAAGATATTGGTTATGACACTCACAAACCTGGGTCTAGTTGTGATACTCAACAATAACAACCCTTGTATGGTTCATTCTGTATAGCTGTTATTGGATGTCACATGATTATCAAACTATCTGCCTCTAAGAAATGATCACTTACCAGCTTAGGCAATGTGTCCAATTCCTAAGTCAATGGAGCTATCCATGTAGTCTATCTATGAGGAGTAGTTGGCTCTAGGATATCCACATTCTCTAGCTCTCCTACACCAGAATTCCAAAATCTAAGGCCCAAGACCTTTAAGAGTGGTTAGGATGAACATCAATCAAATGTTTGAGAATCAAATCATCGCCTGTGTAGTAAAGGGCTTGGCCTCTTCTGAGATTTCCTACATACGCATATATACGATTGCATGCTGTTTGCAAAGGTGCTCTATACAGTCGCAATTTTTTTTCAAATACTTTTGATCGATAGTTGGTTAAATTCATGGGCACAGACTAAAGGTCATCCTTTGAGTGCTTCTAGCTACTTCCTTCTGGATCTCTTTCCTCTCAGTTTGGTTTCTGGTATGACAGGGAACAAACCAGAGGTTTATGTCAGCCACGCTCCCTGCCTGCCACTTTGTTTCTGTGCCCTGGAAAGTAGAGAGTCGTGAAACGCCTTATGTGGAGTAATTAGGTACAAACCACTCCAGCTGCCTTCCCTGGGCTCATTGTTTCTGCAATTGTCCCCGAATTTAAACCCAGAATGTGAGCGGCTTGTTTCGCCTTTACAAGCCAGGCCATTTCCTATGGAAAATGAAGGACCTGGGTTATAGTGTGTTCCTTTGAGCTCTGCTACGTCATTATTGTTGTAGTTGATATGACCACTCAACCCGGTTGGTCTTAAAAGTAGCTTAGAATACTGCTTAGGAAACATGAATATGAACTGTATCTATATTCAAGAAATGTTTGTGGAATCTATGTTTTAAGTCTGTCATAGATTTTATTGGACTATATAGACTACAGCCACTTCAAGTAGGAAGAATCTAAGCACAAAGTATGCACGATGCATGTGTTCATCTCCCAGTTTATATAATCTCCTAGGTTATAAATATCAATAATAATGTCATAATGTAGCACTAATGAACACCTTTATGTGAATGCTCATACTATTTCAGAAAAATAGACGTCTACATCTAACAGATAACATGTACATTTGAAAAGCACTTAAATGAACCAAGAGGGAGAAAGTCTGTTTTTTTTTAAATTTTATTGCCCTGTATTTTATATGATTTTAAGATTAATGATGCATTCAATAAAACAAATCTTATTTGAAAAGCATTCGGAAATATTTTGTTTCTCTAGCTAAAATAGATTATCTTAAACTTCCCTATTCATCACTTCTTAAGGAGAGAATAACATGACGCATTCATTAAAATAGATTTGAAGTTCCGTTTTGTGATACCCGGAATTGAAGTAAGCATATTTAATCTACTATTTTGATGGTATAAACTAAAGTACTTTGAACTGAAGTATTTAAGCTTCAAACCAAGCTTTCAGTTCAGGAGGAAATGGAACTAAATCTTGATATAAGTCAACCTAAGAGTCTTAGCTAAGAAAGTGCTTATGTTCTTAAGTGTACACCGGTGATCACATTTGTACAAGCATTCTGGGATGTGTGCATACAATCACAAGCCTTCAGAGAATCCTATCAAATCAACTCACCATGCATTCTGAGGCATTTTAAAATTGCCACTGTTTCTACATTCATTCAATGAGTATTTAAAAGCAAACAAACAATAAAAAAAAAAAAAACCAAGTATCTATCTATACCAATTGCAAGCCCCCAAACTAAAAGAGAAAGCATTAGAAGACGCACATGCCAACAGAACCATCAAAGAACCAGGGAAATCTTAAGATATAGAAGAACCCCATCCTTAGGGTTACAGAGACAAACAAGTGAGACAATCACAGGCAAAGTCTTTAGAATGAAAAAAAAAAAAATCAAGTCATCAGCTCAGTGTGATAGTCCACATCTTTAACCCCAGAGCTCAGGAGGCAGAGGCAGGTGGATCCCTGTGTCTTTGAGGCTACTTTGATCTACACAATGAATTCTAGGACAGCCAGGCCAATGAAGAGAGACCTGTCTATAAATTAATTAATTAATTAATTAATTCAAGTCTTAATTATCTATCTCCTTCCAGCGTCCGAAAATACGGACCAGCATTTAGCAGGCATCCCTATGAAATGCCCTTCTCTCAGGCTCACAAGCTTGGACATTGAGTTATTTCTGAGACACGTGAAATTTACATGACTTCAAGCTTGATGATAAACACATTGACTAGCTTACATACCCCACTATCGGAATGACTCAGAGGATTTCAAATCTGTCTAATAGAGATTTATTGGTGTCTGTGGGTAATTTTCAAGGTTTTCCCCCAGTATTCCAATCCCTAACTGTGGCACACAATACAGCTATAAAGATGATGGATATTTTTAACCTGTTAACCAGAGCTTCTCCACTCCCCTGCCCTCTACTTTGCTATTTCCATGCAGTGATTGATGGCAAGCACTTATTCTTTCTTGGATGTAGGATTTGGTTAAGTAACTGGTAGCCCCAGGAAACGGAATGTCCAATGAGCGAAGGGTCACAGGAACTTTCCATGATAACCAGTGGGCCAAGCTAATCAAGACAGCCATGGGTTTCCCATTGCAAAGAAAAACTCATCTTTAATGATCAAATGAAAATGCAAATTTAAGGAAAACAAATCGGGTTATTTGGAGGGCGGTATGTACTCAGAGGATATTAATGTCGTTGTGGTTTCCTGAGGAAAGGGCCTCTATTTTGCTTGCAAGCAAAATGTCAACTCTAATTATTCAAAATGACATCCTACAGGAACTTTTATGAAAATTGAGGTAGATCCAGAAGACTGGGCAGGAAGCAGGGTTCTCATTTTGGATGATGTAGGGTGGTCAGCAACCTAGAAACAGTTCTAGTGAAGACGAATCTTGTCTGGCCGAGTCTAAGTCTCCTTGGTATGAGAATCTAGCTCCTGTGGCACTCCACTATTAGATTTATCAATCCATCATGTACTCCCTTTACTCAGAACTAGCTCCTTCTATGGTACTGAGCACAATGTGAAATATGAAGATAAAGAGTATAATTTGACAATAACAAATGACACAGTCTTTGAAAAAAAAATAAGTACCTATATTATTGGAATGATAATTGTTAGGAGCACCGTTAATGAGTACAATCTTCCAGTTAGTCATTATCCATTGCTACAGTAATGCTCTACAACAAGCAGCTATGAAACTCCATCATGCACAGCTGCAAACCTTTAACTCTCGGGTAGGTAGGTCAGGCAGCCTTGGCTGGGCTCAGCTGGGTAATTCGACTGGCCATCTCTAGGGTCATTCATCCAGAGGTGGCTGTCAGTCAGCAGATATGGATAACCTTCAATGAGAGACTAGGGAAGTTGCTCAATTCTCTGGGGTTTTTTTGTCCTCCAGCAGAGTCATCTGGACTTCTTTCCATATTACTGACAAAGATAAGAGCAAGCTCAAGTTCCCAAGCTCTTTTCAAGCCTGTTTTCATCTCATTTGCTAGTAGCTCACTGGCCATAGAAAGTCCCATGTTTGAGTGTAAAGACACCTATTGGGTAAGAAGAGGCCCTAGAAATCCCATGGTAAAGGAGACAGGTACAGAGGAATGAGGAACTGAAGTCATTGGAACAACTGGTCTATCACACAATGTATGCTAACATAAAATCTTTATTTGGGAACATTACATTACTTTATGTTTATAGATTTGAACAAATATATTTTATCTTATTAAACCCTTTAAAAGTATTATTTCTCAGGCCTTTTGGACTTACTTTAAAGTAAGAAATATACTGTGTGTACAGTGTAACTGATTTTATATAAAATCTTTTCAAGCTATCATTTCCCCCAACTATGAAGACTAATTGCTATTAAGATATTTAATTTGTTAAAAAAAATGGATTGTCCACTATTTCATTGTGGGACTTGTTTAGGGAAAAGGAAAACAGCTTTAAAAACACAAGCCAATTTGTTAGCTTTAGTCTTCCTGTCCCCTTTCTTCTTGAGGGACAACCCATAAATATATATTTGCAAAGACCAGAGAATCCACATAAAATGTCTGAAATGAGGCTGTCACAAAACACCTGTGACTAAAGCCTACAATCCAGGAGCCTGAGCACAAGTTGCCTATAGCCAAATTTCCAGTCATCCACAGAGCCAGAGTGGCTTCAAGCATCCTCAAGCTGAAAGATGACAGAAGGAGAGGAGAAGGGTGCTAATAGTCACCAGGTGCCTTGCATAAGTGTTTAATATGCAAGCACTATGACATTCACATGACATTCATCTGACATTCATTATGACATTGAAGCTTAAAGAAGAGTTCCTCAAGGTCGCACCATATTTGGCTGAACAGCGACTGAGTAGTTTTAGGTGTCACATATTTCCGTGACATCACACCCCCAGTCTCCATCACTGCCTTCCTTTCCATCACACCATGTGGAGAATGTGAGTCTAAGTCTTCCTACGAAGAGTAATTCCCACCTGTTTGCAACATTAATACACAGTTAACAAGTATGCACCAATAATAAGGCTCTGTGCTTTGTGACTTAGCAAGAAAGATTTGCAAGAGGGGTATCCTGCATGAAACCAAGTTTTATTGGAAAATATGTGAGCACTGCAGCTCAGGAAACTGCCATTTAGAAAGCCACAGCATTTGCTTTATGACCTTGCATTTGGGAGAGAAAGGTCCCGAGCGAGAGAGCTGGGTTTACAGTGACAGCAGATCATTGTTTCTGTTTTGCTTTTTTTTTTTCCCAGAACAACCACCACTTTGGGACTCTTGATTATGCAAATCAAAGGCACAGCACCACCTATTGTTGCTGGGGAAAGCTCCAAATTCAGTGTAGTAACCTGAACTCAAATATTTCATGTTCTGTTTAGTCGGGTAAGCAAATGGATGGTTCAGAGAGCAGCGTGTCTAGATGATTTGTTCCTTAGTGTGCAGTTGCTCATCTAAGCACGGCTTTCAACTGCTTCATGCTTCTTTAATAGTATGTGTTTCTTGGGAAGTCTGTGAATGCTTATTGTTTTGATCGTTATCTGCAGCAACATCGCAAAATAAATGGACTGGACTTAGTGCAGTCTACCCTGAAATGGAGTGCTAAAGCCTTACCCAGGACGCTGAAAAGCTCAGGTTTGGGGTTCAGGGGAACACCATCAGACAAATGCACCATAGTCTTGGGGGTGGGAGTCTGTAGGATGGGGCTTTATCACTCTGGGGTTTTCTGATAAAAGGAAGAGGATGGAGGGAAGAGGAGATTCCTCCTGCCGGTGGCCATGGACAGCAGTCATTTCTGCCAAAGAAAACTGGATCTGAAAAGAGTACATACCTCTCCTCTAGGACTTTGAACTTTAGCCCGGTCTTCAGACCCCATCAATAAGTTCTGGACTGTGGGTGTTAACTTGATGATGTGAAACATCAACCAGCACATGGCAACAAGGGGGAAGGGCTACAGAGAGGCGGAGCAACTAGAGAAGTCCTAGTCTGGGTCTGACACTGAGAAATTTGGAAGCTCATGTCCATGTTGTCACATCATCTCTCATGTTTCCATTTAGATAATGGAGGGCAAAGGCTTCTCCGATGTCTAGGGAGAAGAGGGAAGAACAATGTGGTGGTTCGAATATGCTTGGGCCATGGGAAGTGCGACTATTAGGCGGTGTGGCCTTGGAGGAAGTGTGTCAGTATGTAGGTGGGCTTTGAGGGCTCCTGTGGCTCAAGCACCACACAGTATGGAAGAGTCAGTCTCTCCTGGTTGCCTTTGGATCAAGATGCAGTCCTCTCAGCTCCAGCCTCAGCACCACATCCGCCTACACACTGCCATGCTTCCTGCTATGGTGATCATGGACTAAACCTCTGAAACTGTAAGCCAGCTGCAATGAAATGTTTGTCCTTGTAAGAGTTGCCTTGGTCATGGTGTCTCTTCACAGCAGTAGAAACCCAAACTAAGACAGAGTCTCTTCTCAAGGTCCAAGCCATATTAACAGTGGAAGTTCCCAGCAAGGGATTGCTTTGCCCAGAGAATGGTAAACTCATAAGCACCATCGTGAGTGAGATATGAGTCAAAAGAGTATAAAAGATGTGAACCTGAGTATTGAGCTGTCATTGTCTGGATGCTTGTAAGCGACTCCTAGAGACCATGAGTTGAAACCTAATTATGATGGTAGTAGACAATGGGGGCATTTGTGAAATGAGTGGAGTGTGACAGAGCTTGTGCTAGAGAACCTAGAGAGTTGTCATCTTTTTGTACCCTGTGAGGACCCAGTAGAGGCGTCCTCTATGATCCAGAGGCAGACCCTCACACCTACGAGTCTGACATCTTGATCTTGAACTTCTCAGCCTCTAGAATTTAGAGAAATAAAACTGTTGTTTAGAATCTCCTGGCTTTACAGAGCTTTGTGAGACCCATCTAAATGGGCAAAGGCTCTATCAGCCTCTGGAGTAGAAAGCTGGGGAAACAGCTGCACAACAGTGTGAGAGGGACTCACTGCTGACAACCTGTCTTATGGGAGTTGAGGCACAATAGTTTGGAATCTTTTATGAATATGGCACCATGTAGGTGTTCAGAATTCCAGTCTACAACACCTTAAAATATTGGATGAAATACTTTTAATATTTTAAATGCTTAGCTGAGTTGAAGACAGGGGAAGAACTCATCTGGGATAGAAGTAGCAAAAAAGGCATGAATCCAAAGCAGAAACTGGGTGCTGGAGCGGAATCTGTCTTTAGGAAATCTGCCAATACATAGCTGGGTAAGGTTTTTGTTTTAACAAAGTATTAGCATGTGAGGGAGAGCAAAGACAAAGAGAAGAACTTGTGGGAAACAAGAAGGCAACAGAAACCTTCCCAGAGCCAGTCCTCCAGAAGGCAACAGCCCCAATAAAGAGGAATTGGAAAAATAAAATTAATTTCACCAAAACAGACAGACGAAAGTGTTTCCCTCTGTAAGCTTTGGAAAAATAAAGGCTCCTCTGAGAATTATCAACCACAAGGTGAACGCCCCATAGGACTGGTACGAAGTTTACGCTTACTTAAACGCCTCAACTAGAGAATGGAGCATAAATAATCACAGGCCAGTGATGCACGGGAGCCTGGAAGAAGCAGGTTCAGATCTGTAAGGAGAGGGTTGGGGAGATGGATCAGCCATTGAAGTCCAGTGCTTGGCCAGAAAGCCTGATGACCAAAGTGCAATCCCTGGAAGCTACGTAAAAGGCTGGATGCAGGGCTCATATCAGTAAATGAAGCATGCACACACACATGTACACACTCACACACATACACACACATGCACACACAGATATATACGTACACACACAGATACACATACACACATGTGTATACACTCACACACATACACACACACTCACACACATGCACATCCACAGACACACACAGAGACTCACGCAGAGAATAAATAAAGCTTTTGATGAAGGAAGGAAGGAAGGAAGGAAAGAAGGGAGGGATGGATGAAAGAAAGAAACCAGCCAACTGCCTTTGCTTACTGATTTACTGTATGTCCCTTAACTGGAAACCAGAGAATCAATTATTGACCAAGCAGTGAAATCTGGTATGTAAGTTCTCAGAAGTGACAAGGAACCATGTAGACATAGGAAAGTTCATTGGGACACTAAGCTGGGAGGGGGGAAAACAAATCTTTAGGGAAATGAGCTTCAATGACGTCTCAAACAATTGTTATAGATAATGTTTCAATTACCATAAGCTCACAATATATATTAAAACATCACAGACGCATGATGAACCAATCTCCCATGAACAGGAGGCAGCAGACGTAACAGACACATAACCACACCACAAAAACTGCACGTTAGAACAATTAAACTCCAGCTGTGAACTGTGTGTGTATATATGTGTGTGTGTTTAAATAAATAAAAGAATACCACAACTGTAACCAAAAAAACCAGAAAGACTTTCTTTAAAACGAGGACTATCTCATAATAAGGATTTACAGTGGATGTTCAAGCAGAAATAAAATGCCTATTTGGAGGGCAATCTTTGCCTATTAGAAATACACACTGAATTATTACAGATAAAAAGAATGCAATGTATGAGATGGTCTTCAGAATTATCTGGAGTAAGAGAAGTGAATAGATATTCAGAAGAAACAAATTGACTGTGACTTAATTCATTGTTGAATGTAGGCAATAACACATTGGGATTACCTTGCTACGCTTTTTACCAGGACATGTATATTAGTTACTTTTCTTATTGCTGTGACCAAATATCTGGAAAACCCCACACAAATAAAAGAGGAAGAGTTTATTCTGACTGTGAGCTGAGTTACAGTCCATCGTGTTGGGGAAGCCATGGTAGTGGCAGGATGAGGCAGCTGGTCATATGACATTCAATCAGGAAGTAGAGGACAAAGAAGTGCAGTCAGGTTATAAAGCCCCAAGGTGCACCATTTCTCTGTAGCATGTCGTTTTTCCTACCTGTCCCCCACCAAGCTCCAGGAACTGGCCTCGTTTGCTACCAGCCCAGCCCAGAGAATATTGAATCCATGAATGAAAAACACAGACACACACGCCAGTTAATCTTAAAGTGCCTTTGCTAACTCAATGATTGGGCACTGCTAAACCTCCCATGCCAACCCAGGCAAAATCAGATAGAGTGACCAATGGCCACCCCAAATGAAAACTCACAGGGCTGCTTAGCTTTATCTACTGCTGCTCTCTCTCCTTTCCTCCCCACTCCCTTCTTTAGCTTGCCTGTGGGACAGAAAGTCCTGCCTATTCAGCCCAGCTCATTGGCTACTAGCATCTTTATTGATAGATCAAGAACCAACTGGGAAATAAGATCTTAGCGTCAGAGCCACACCTACATTTCTCCATCTAGGCTCTGTGTCCTAAAGGTTAAACAGCTTTCCCAAACAATACCATCACTGGACACAAGTTAGCACACGCAAGAGCCTCTTGAGGACATTTCATATTTAAATTATAATACTATGCTTGCAGGTTTCCTCTTTAAATGTTATCTATTTCAGTGAGCGTGGAGATGGGAAGAAAAGATTTAACTAACAAAGACAAAAAAAGTAGCTTAACAACGATTCAGGAGACATTATACAAGATAACAGATCAATTATGATAGCTGTAGTGAACTGTCAGATATATCTGAAATAATTACTAAGAACACAGCACAAAATCAAAAAGATATAGGCCTTATCAGAGTTTAAGATAACCAGAAGGTAGATTCATAAGACTAAGTGGATCTAATAAACAGGGGAAAATAGATTGACCAGACAAGATAGAATATCATGTGACTAGTTTACCTTGATTGTCAACTTGACACAGCCTAAAGGCATTAAAGAGGAAAGGCCTCAAAGGAGGAATTGGCAAGATCAGATTGGTCTGTGGGAACGTCTATGGGGAATTGTCTACATTATTAACTAGTGTAGGACGGTCCAGCCCACTGTGGGCAGCACCATTCCCTAGGCTGTGTAAGGAAGCTATGTAAGCTTGCGGCTGCCTGCAAGCCTGCAAGCTGTGTTCTTCCAAGTTTTCTCCTCTGAGCTCCTGTTTGTGTTCCTACCATTGTTTCTTTCAATGACAGGCTGTAACCTGGGAGGAGCAGTCATTGTCTTCAGGCACAGACTCCAGACTCCAGGTTCCAAAAGGAAGTTCTAAACCTATGATCACAGATAATCCTAGTTAACGTCAGTGGTTCTCAACAACACAAAGTCATAAAGGCAGGAAGGGTACTATTAGGGGGTGCAACAAGGGTAGAAAGGAAACTAGAGAGTGGAGTTTGTAACAAGCAGAAGTGCGTGTTATACATGTGTACAATTGTCAAAGAACAAAAGTTTTGGATTTTTTTATTTTTTAAGGTTTTGTTAAAAAAAAAAGAATTTGCTTTGAATATATCATAGTGAAACTACAATCAGCATTAACCACAGAGCCATCCATTTCCTCTCAGAGACAAAGGATGGAGTAAATCATGATTAGACTGATAACTGATTATCTCAACCAGCAGCACTGGAAGCCGGGAAAATATCACAGATGTGTTCCTAAACTGCCGAGAGAAATAACAATCAATACTTGAGTACTGTACAAAATGACCTGTCAAAAAGAAAAGTGAAAAGCTCTTTTCATGCAATCAAAATGGGGAAAGTTTACTGCTCACAGTTAATATTTTAAAAATTGAAGGAATGGCCTTCAGATGATCATCATAACAGTACAATTTAACCTGTGAGAAGGAATGGTTAGCAAAGAAGCCACGTGATGGATGTAGAGAAACACAAACCACATAAAATAATAATGTCAAAGATTGAGGGAATATACCCTTCCCCATCCCTCACATTGAATCCAGTTGAGAACTCTGTGTGTTATATAGAAAACAAACCTAACACATTCTGAGCAGGAGAAGCATATTGGTTGCTGTCTTGGGGGACCAAAACAGCTCCCTAGCTCTTTTTGTCTTGTCTGTCCCAAAGGGCTGCTAGAGAACAGACAA
The DNA here is from genome assembly GCA_019843815.1 of Montemys delectorum. Classification (NCBI taxonomy): domain Eukaryota; kingdom Metazoa; phylum Chordata; class Mammalia; order Rodentia; family Muridae; genus Montemys; species Montemys delectorum. Next base: position 19,391 of record JADRCD010149974.1, read on the forward strand.
TGTATGAATAGGTTCAGAGAAAACCCCAGGACTTAGAGATGGAAAAATAGAAATCATTTAGTCTTCATAACCAAGAAAAAAACATACCAAAGAAAAAAAAACAAAAACAAAACAGAAGCAGAGCCTTAGGACATATGGGACTATAGCAAACCATGAAGTCACAGCAAGGTAAGGAGATGGTCTTTAACAAGTATATTGAGAAATAATTGCAAAAGAATTCCAAATATGACCTGAAAAGGCACGCCTAGTCAATATACAAACAGGATTAACTCAAACCACTCCTAGACATACCAAGGTCAAACTTCCAAAGACTACAAAGAAAATAAATTTTTTTTCAAAAGATTTATTTATTTATTATATGTAAGTACACTGTAGTTGTCTTCAGACACTCCAGAAGAGGGTATCAGATCTCATGGTTGTGATGGTTGTGAGCCACCATGTGGTTGCTGGGATTTGAACTCAGGACCTTCAGAAGAGCAGTCAGTGCTCTTAACCACTAAGCCATCTCCCCAGCTCCAGAAAATAAATTCTTAAAGCAAGCAAAAAGAAAGGATACCTTACACTAAGGAAAGACAGTTTGAATAGCAGACTTCTCATCAGAAATATAGAAGCCAAAAGGAGGTAACCAGGGCATCCTCCAGTCTCCAGCAAGACGGAGGCAATCAATCACCTTGTCATCATGGCTCCACTATGAAACAATGGTTAGAAGTAAAATCTGAATAGGAAAAAACAATTAATAAGTAATCTTGGAACAAGAAAGAGAAAAAAACAGAGTAGTTCTATTTGTTTTATCAGGGGTCAGTGGGATATTTTGTCTGTCTGTCTTTGTTTCTTGAGACAGTATCTCTTCATGTACTTCTGTGTGTCCTGTAACTCACTGTGAACACCAGGCTAGCCTCAAATTCAAGGCGATCTTTCCACCTCTGCCTCCTGAGTGCTAGGATTAAAAGCAGGCGCCTTTACACTAAGCACAGGGGTTCTTGTCAGCAGCTCTGTGGAGTCAGTTCTCTCTTTGACCTTATGGGGTTCCAGTGATTGGATTCAGGTTGTCAGGCCTGAATCTCCAGCAGCACGCACTGTCCCCTGCTGAGCCATCTCACCTGCATAAAACAAAGCAAATTTTTCATGAAGAGGGATTTACCTACCCAAGAAGTCTCCATTAGAACGCTTAGGAAATTGACACGAATTCTAGGTGAGGGAAACTGGGTAACTTGATAGAAGAAACATTTTAGAGTGTCTTTTGTTGGCTTTTGAATGTCAAACCTCAATATGTTCCGAATTTTAAGTAAAACGTAAATTAAAAGTGGAAACGTGAGATTAATGTGTAACTGATACAAATATTAATGTAATCTAAGATATAATGCATGAGTAAATAATTATGAATACTACATGTGATGGTTAATTTTAAGGGGGAACTCAGATGTCTGATAAGGCACTATTGGGGGTGTATCTGGCTAGGAGGGCTCAGGAGAGAGGAACACTTGACTTAGCAAACAATGTAAGGGAGCTGCATCTTCACAATGTGTGTGGGAAAGCACAACCAAAAGCTAAGAAATCTTACTAATGACAATCATGAAAGAAAGAAAGAAAGAAAGAAAGAAAGAAAGAAAGAAAGAAAGAAAGAAAGAAAGAAAGAAAGAAAGAAAGGGAAAAGAAAAGAAAAGAAAAGAAAAGAAAAGAAAAGAAAAGAAAAGAAAAGAAAAGAAA
>JADRCD010149979.1:8660-20612 GCA_019843815.1 Montemys delectorum
TGTTATATATGTCTATATGTTATGGCTGTTATATATGTCTATGTGTTATGGCTGTTATATATGTCTATGTGTTATGGCTGTTATATATGTCTATATGTTATGGTTGTTATATATGTCTATATGTTGTGCAGCTTAGTGTTCTTCTAGGATTGCTACAAGCGGGAGAGGGTGCTGTCTCTGATTCGTTGTCTGCTTTTGTAGCTTGTTATGCTTGGTTTGACTGACGTCCCTGGGAGGCCTGCTCCTTTGTAAGGTGAGGCAGATCTGGGAGAGAGGGAAGGTAGAGGGGAAACTGCAGTTGGAATGGAATATATGAGAAAATAATAGAAAAACAAAAGCAAAAACAATAGGCTGAGCAAGCCATGGGGAGGGAGCAAGCGGGTAAGCAGCATCCTTCCGTGGCCTCACCATCAGCTCCTGCCTTAAGAGTTCCTGTCTCAGTGGACTGTCACTCAGGGTGTGTAAACCAAGTAAGTTCTTTCCTCCCCAAGTTGCTCTAGGTCAAGATGTTCTGTCACAGCGACAGAGAACAGACTAAGGCAACAGTCACATACCACCACACCCAGCTCTCTCCAAGCATTTTAAAAACTAAGCCTGTCAGCTCACAGCTGCCTGGGTGAGGAGGTCATGAACTACTACTGTGCAGTGCACGTCGTGGTGAAGTGGAGAGGCCCAGGACGGACATGGGCAATGCTTTGCCCCTTTTACCATGGATGCGTCGATCTGAGCCAGAAGGCGGGGGTTGTTCTGTTCCACTGCTTCCAGGCACTGGAGCATGGCTGTGACGTGGGCGTCACTCAGCAGGAAGGCGGTTTCTAGGAAGAAAAGAGGTACCACAGTGCTGAAGAGAAGCTTAGAGAGAGACAGAATAAAGAGGAACTGAGGAAGAGCGTGCCTCTGTGTACAGAAGGGGCTTGGGGACAAGTGAAATATAGGAAAAGCCAGTCTACGTGCAAATCAGAAAGGCCCAGAATTGGATCCTGGTCTTGTGTACCTCTGGCCAAATCAGCGAGGCTCTCTGCTTAGAAAATATCAGTCCTACTGCCCAGCTCTTCTGACAGTGCGCAGCTCATAAAACATTCCACACTCATGGCCTTTCTTCCCTCATGGCCTTTCTTCCCTCATGGCCTTTCTTCCCTCATGGCCCTTCTTCTAGCAGTCTGCATGGAGCAGCACAGGGACGCCTTAGCATGGGTGTGCTTCGTGGGAGGTGAGATGCTGTGTGTTTCTTGGTAGAGTCTATTGTATCAAGTGAGAATTAGGAGACGCTGGCATGACATGCGAGAGGGAAGATGACACGGAAGTACATGTAAAGTCCCGTGTGGCCTCTACTTACCTGTGTAGAATTTTCTGATGTACTGTCTGTCCCCGAGCAGAGGCCGGAGCTGGGCTGAGAGGCAGTGGCACTGCAGGCTGTGCTGCAGCCACAGCTCTGCGACCGCGCGCTCACTCACACTGTCAGTGTCACTCTGGCCACTCTCATGCAAACTGATGAACTGGGGAGGCAAAGAGGCCGGAGTCAAACACAGATCCTGGCAGACACAGCCAAGGGCAGGCTACCAAGCGGTATCCTCTCCAGCTAGCTTCCAGAAGGTATAAGAGGAGGAGAGTAAAGGGATGGATGGATTTTCCACTCTACCAGACCTTGGGTGAGCCCTGGGAGGTAATCGCAGGAGAAGCAAGGTTGTGACATCTGGCTCTTTGAGTCCTATCTCCAAAGAGGTACCTACTCTAGGATAGGCACAGGAAGGGCTATGACTTCTTGACCTCTCTGACTCCTCTATTTCCAAAAGTCTCCAAAGGGAAATGTGGTATGTGTGTATGTAGATGGTGGGCCTAGGAAAAACAAAACATCACCAAAGATTTAGTTAGAAAGAATCTTTCCAGTTTCTGCTTCTTTTACGTGTTCGTATGACTGTCTACCTGAATCCATGTTTGTGGATCGCATGGGTATGTTGTCTGCAGAGTTCAGAAGAAGGCGTCATACTCCTGGAGACTAGAGTTACTGTTGGTTGTGGGCACTGGGAATTGAACCCAGGTCCTCTTAACCAGTGCTCTTAACCACTGAGCTATCCAGCCTCAAGGTTCTCTTAAAACCTTGTAGTTATAACAAGCTCTGCCTGGAACCTCCTCCCTCCTTCAGTGTTTCTAAGAACAAGGTCTCACGGTGGGATGGGCGCCACAGAGCGCATCAGAAGCAATGTCTACAGCACAACATCCTAGGTGCGGCAGCACACATCTGTTAACTCAAATGGCAGCCTGGGCTACCTAGTGAAACTCTACCTCAGCAGACAGAACAGAACGAGCAAATGAACGCAAGGAAGGGAGGGAGGGAGGGGGAGAGAAAGGAAGGAAAGATGAGGAGGTAAAAGAAAATAGCAGGTCCTGGCCTTTTCTCATACACAGAAGGCCAGTATGAAACCCTGGGGCTTTGTTCTCTAAGTATTTAGAAAAAAGTATACTTCCTGACCTCATCTTAGCAAGAAATCCAACAGCTGGGATGCATAAGAAGCAAAACAGGCCATACAAAGAGAAATAAAGAGGTATGATGGATGGATATTTCAGAGTTATTTCATTAATCTAATTTAGATGCATTTATATTTTTCTATAATAAAAAGTTAAGTGCATACATAAAATGGTCAGTGCTTACTCTAGAACCAGCTGTGTAACTTTGTTGGACTGTTTCCCTGGCTGGAAACATGGAGCACTGACTGTGTGGAGCTGGAGATGTGAGAATGCAGAGCAAGCCAAAGCTCGTAAGGCGGCATTCAGAGCACTGGACTCTGGACTCCAGAAACTGCTCTCTTTTCTGCCCAACGCACCTTTCTGCATTCAAATTCTTGCCACTGGTCCTAGATTTTTTTCTTTGTTTGTTTGTATCTGATGTTGTTTTGAGACAGGGTCTCTCTGTATAGGCTTGGCTGTCTTAACTTGCTCTGTAGATCAGGCTGTCCTTGAACTCAACAGAGATCCACCCGCCTCTGCCTATCAAGCTCCTGGATTAAAGGTGTGATTTTTAAGAGTTTCATTAAACTCTTTCCCCCTTTCCCAGGAAATGAGAACGCACCCTGGAGTAATGAACTTGTAAGGCTGCTTGGTTGCTTAAGCCTCCCCTCTCACTCAGTGACATCTATCTCAGGGAGAAAAGGCTCCTCCAATAGAACACCTGTGAAGACTTGTAGCCACACCCCAGCGAGCCAGCCCCCCTTTCATTCTTACCTTCTCAACATGAAGGGCTGAGTGCGGGCTGAGCCACCGAATGTCTTTCACAAACTGCCAGTAATCAGCTTGGCGACAACATACCTGCCAAACAAACACCAGCATGAGCAGATCGCCACTCGCCCAGAGTCCCATTCAGCTGGAGAGAGAGAGAGAGAGAGAGAGAGAGAGAGAGAGAGAGAGAGAGAGGAGCTGGACCTAGCAGCACAGCTCTGCAATATCAACTCTTGAGAGGTGGAGGTAGAAGATCTTGAGTGCAAGGCCAGCCTGAGCTATATAGTGAGACCTTATTTCCAAAACAGAACAGAACAGAAGGGTGGGAAGGAAGAGGAGAGGGAAGGAGGGAGAAGATGAGAATAGCCTGCTTCCACAAAGGCTGCCAGTAGCAACAAAAAGGATGTACACACTTATTCTTTAAAAATTATTAAACTGTTTTTGTATGGGTGCATGTGTTCACATGTTCACAGAAGTCAAGATCAAGCTTGGGGGAAGGTCCTCAAGAGCACCTTTCCCCTTAGTTTTGAGACCCGTCTCTCAGTAGACCTCCTCAGTGGGCTGGCCTGGCTGGCTGGCCTGTGGATCCTAAGGAGCCGCCTGCCTCTCTACCTCACCAGCACTGGATTAAAGTGAATGCCATCTCACCTGGGCTCTGTAGATCAAACCCAGGTCCTTGCATGGGAGCACTCTACTGGCTGAACCCTAAACCGGTCTTCTGAATAGGTACTGCACGCATATGATCTGAAAAGCATATAGTGAGGGTTATCTGCCTTCTGCTCCTTTTCTCTGTACTGTTCAGTTTCCTACAAGGTAAGTCTTAAAACTAATCCAGCTAGTTGTTAAAAAAAAAAACAAAAAAAAAAACCAAGGCTCTGGGTTCTAGTCCCAAGGATTGGGGAGGGGGGGTCAGATCAGGTCAATGGTAGGGACCACTATAAAGAATTATATGCCCATTCATTGGAAAACATGTAACAATAGTTAAATTTTGGCCAATAGAGTGCTCCCACACAAGGACCTGAGTACAATCTCAGAAGCCAGGTAATGCAGCGCTCAGCTCACTGGAATCCAGTGCTGGTGAGACAGAGAGTCAGGTGGCTCCTTGGCATTCATTTAATCTACCAAAGCTGAACTAAGAGGACAGAGCAATGAATGATACTTTTTAAATCATTGGCAAAGCATGTCCCAATACAACAGAGCTCAGAACCAGATGGCTCCATGACAAATTACCAAGCCTCTAAAAAGCTGTGATAGAAAGCCAGACAGAGACAGAACAAAGCAAAACAAACAAACAAACAAACAAACAAAACAAAAATTGATGGCCAAACTCCCCAATGGCCATAAATACAAAACTTGTCAACACAACACTAACAAGCTGAGTCTACAAGCGTACTGAAGAGGCTGTACGCCAGCCAACAAGACAGCTCAGTGGGTAAACCTTCCTGCTACCAAGCCTGCCAACCTGAGTTTGATCCCCAGAACCAATATGAGAGAGACAGAGAACCAACTCTGACCGCATGCCGTCCACAATAAATAAGTAAATGTAAAAATATTTTAAAAAAAGATTATATGACCCACAATGCAATCTTTATATCTAAGGCTCAGGGAACACAACGTTAAGAGCCGGAGATTAAAATGCCTGCTGGGAGACAGCGACTTCTATACGTGACAGAGAAGCTGCACCATGAAATCTTAACAACATGACTGCCTAAATAAGACCTGCACGTGACGCTAGTTGAAATGTCAAAGTGGAGGAGAAAATTTCACAGGGCCTCATCCCTCAATGAAGAGCTACAGATAATCAATAGCTGCTTAAAGAAGACAAATCAGCCCTCTCTGGAGATTTCTATGTTATTAGCATATTATAATCACTATTTTACACTTTGTCCTTTTCATTTAAGACACCTTGTAATTGACCCAAAATCACAACTTTAATATAGGGTGTATGTGTGTGTGTGTGTGTGTGTGTGTGCACTATATTTTTTCTTATACTCTTAAATTTTTTAGCCATGTAACCATGTAAAATGTATTAAATAGTCAAAAATTAAACATTTTAAAGTAAGTTACCAAGTGACACATATGGTACAATCTTAACTTTTTTTTGACTATTCTATTATTATTTTTATTTTTATTATTTCTCTCTGTAGCCCTGGCTGTCCTGGAACTCATTCTGTAGACCAGGCTGGCCTCGAATTCAGAAATCCGCCTGCCTCTGCCTCCCAAGTGCTGGGAATAAAGGCGTGCGCCACCACCGCCCAGCATAATCTTAACTATTTTTAAAAGGCATAAAATTACCTTTTAAATAGAAGAGTTTAAATATACAGAAAAATAAAATAAAATAAAGAACATCCAACAGAATGCTAAACAGTGATATTATTACTTGGTATTAAGCTTATGGGTGAGATTTATTTTTCTGAGTCTTTATGGCATATGTCAATGTTTGAACAAATAAGGAATATATTATGGGCTGGGCACAGTGGCATACAACTTTAATTCTAGTACTTGGGGAGCAGAGGCCAGCCGAATCTACAGACTGAGTTCCAGGACAACCAGGGCTACATACAGAGAAACTCTGTCTGGGGCGGGGGTTGGAGGGTGGCTTCAACAAAATCAGGCTACCTTAGACTGGAGAGATTTGGCTCTGAGGTTAAGAGTGAAGGCTGCTCTTGTAGAGGACAGTTTCCCAGCACTCACATTTGACCCACAGCTGCCTGTAACTGAAGTTCCAGGGCATCCAATGCCCTTTTCTGGCTTCCCTGGGCATCAGGCGCACACACATAGTGCACATACATACATACATGTAGACAATGTACACATAAAAAATAAATCATTTTAATTGGGCGCTCTACACTGCTAAGTGGTTTCTTGTGCTAGGGCAGGGACCCTTTCATTTCTTAGCTGAGCCATCTCAGAAACTGTCTCCACATTCCTAAGCAGCAGAACAGAGAGGTTATCAGTACATCTGGCCTTGCAGGTGCAGTAAAAGGTGTCCCAGATGCAGCTGACAACAATGAGATCCTGCTAAGACTACTGTCACCCAGTTACAGCTTCCCAGGGGCCCTGAGTGATTAAAACAAAATGCAGCTCTCATCCATAGCACATCCTTTTGAAAACAAAGAGGAGAAATGACCAACAGGAATCATTGTGTCCCTTCCTCTTTCCAAGGGCACAGCACCCAGAATAGCTTCCTGATGACACAGCAGCCTGAAACCTTTGAAAGCACTAAACTTTCTGGAAGGAAACCACAGGGGAAAAACAAGTCTGACTTTAACTCTTAGACCTTAACAGGGTACAGGGCTGCAATAAAACTGACATGGAGTTTCTGTTTCATGTGTGTCTGCACGTCAGGTGGTTTTCTCTGCTCACACTTGCTGATGCTAGTGTTGTAAGTGCTTGAATACATCTGTAACATGCTTCATTCTGAAGCACAGGTGCTTTTACAGGATAGTTTTTATGCTCTCGTTTTTTTGTTTTTTAAAGAATTCTAACAAGATATGCTAATGCCATTCTGCATCTGCAAGCTTGTTTTATTTGAGCGTTTCATCAACATTGCTTTCTTTGTGGCACAGATGGTGAGACTATCTTGTAATTTGGTTCCGTTACTATGTGACAATGTAAAATTAGTAACAGGGCCAAGAAAAGAACTTTTGTTATCGAGGCACAAGGACTTTAACCACTGAATGACAGCACTACTAATCTGGTAGCTATTTTGGTCACCAGCATGGGAGACTTGCATGCCGTTTTGTTTTTAACAAAATATTCTGGCATGAATGCCAAACTTGTGAATAGAACACTGGGTAGTTCAGTGCTACAAATTAGCATAAAGAACACCAAGATGGAAAGCAGTCTCCTGAGAGAGAACATACTTAGCTGCACCCTGCTTGTTGGCTGGGACAGCCAGCCACATGATAGTGTGAGGGAGACAGCTAGTTCAGATCTGAAGCTCAACACTGAGGTCTGAGCTGAGTGTCAAGGTGCATGGGTGACAAGAGATTACTTCAAGGAAACAGAGGGGGACACAAGAGTACACACAATGATTGCATCATTAGAACCCTGTAACAGGCAAGGGACATGGCTCAGCAGGTGAGGATACCGGCCACATCTAATGCCCTGAGTTCCATCACTAGGACCCACACGGCAGATGGACAGATCTGAGTCCTGCAAGTTGTCTTCACATACATGTACACAAAAAATAAATAAATAAATGTCACTTCTTAAAAAAAATGTTTAATCCTTGGGCTGGTGAGATGGCTCAGTGGTTAAGAGCACACTGCCTGGTCTTCCAGAGGTCCTGAGTTCAATTCCCAGCAACCACATGGCGGCTCACAGCCATCTGTAATGAGATCTGGTGCTCTCTTCTGGTGCACAGGTACACATACAGATAGAGCACTCATATACAAATAAATAAAATTTTAAAAAATGTTTAATCCAAGAAGAAATTCAGGGATAGAAACTGAAGAATGGTCACAGACTCAGGACAATGTTTCTTGTGGCATCAGAATCAAGAAATGATGGTGGTCAACAGTATTACATTTATTAACCAAGGGAGAATTAGTATCTGCATTAGATAATATGGATGTCATTTTCTTCTTTGTTTTTACTTTATCTTATTTTATTGGTTTTTCGAGACAGGGTTTCTCTGTATAGCCTTGGCTGTCCTGGAACTCACTCTGTAGACCAGGCTGGCCTCGAACTCAGAAATCTGCCTGCCTCTGCCTCCCAAGTGCTGGGATTAAAGGCGTGCACCACCACATGAGTCACCACACCTAACAACCTGAGTCCAATTTCTGGGACACACTTGATGGAAGAAGAGAACTAACTGCCAGTTGTCTCTGACCGCCACATAGACACCACAGCATGTGTGTGTACATAAACATACAAAATCAATTAACAAAAACTTGAAGTAATTAATAAACTGTTTTCCTATTGCATGTTGTCCTTGGGAGAAAGAGGCAAGGGCTTCTCTGTGAGTCTCAGGCAAGCCTGTTTCTGCCTCCCATGTACCAGCTTGGTTACTACAGTGAGTTCCAGGGCTGCCAGGGGTACACAATGAGATCCTATCTCAAAAAGAACAACAAAAACAAAGCCTTCTAAGCCATGTTCTAGGCCGGAGAATCTAAGGGATGACTCATGATTGTTATTGTTACTTTTTACGGAAAAAGGGACTTTCAGATGGGACTGACTTAGTACGTGAGAGATGGGCCATCAAGGCAGGACCAATATTATTATAAGGGCCCTTAAGAAAGAGCTCACAGAATGGAAAGGTGATATAAAAAGAAAAATAAATTTCAAGACATTATGCTACCATATTTTGAAAAGTGGGAGCCAAGAAATACAAGGGACACAGCTTGGAAGCTGAAAAGACAAGAAAGAGGAAATTTTAAGTATGGCAATGGTGGCCCAGGTCGTTAATCCTAGCACCAAGGAGGCAGAGGCAGGAGGAACTCTGCAGTTCAAGGTCAGCCTGGTCTACACAGAGAAATAAAGAAATAAACAAAATGAAACAAAGAAATAAACAAAACAATATCAGAGGAGGAAGAGGAAGAGGAAGAAGAGGAGGAGGAGGAAGAAGAAGGGGAGGAGGAAGAGGAAGAAGAGGAGGAGGAAGAGGAAGAAGAAGAGGAGGAGGAGGAGGGGGGGGGGGGGGGGGGGGAGGAGGGGGAGGAGGAGGAGGAGAGTTTGAGAAAGAACTGTTTAGAATTTCCTATACTAATACAGCATTGCAGATACCTTGGTTTGAGCCTAATGAAACTTACTTGAGAATTCTGACCTCAGGAGCTGAAAGACAATAAATCTGTAACTAGCCAATAGTTTCACGTTTGTTTTAGAATCAACAGGAAACAAAGTGATCTAACCTCTTGCTGATGTGCTGCCTGACCCCAGCAGTTTACTCACTGCTCTGACATCTATGACATATTAGGCACTAAGTGAGATGTTCTGGACACAGAGAGAGGGGGAGGGGATGCGTTCTACATACCTGGTCATGGATGAGCCCGTGATAAAGTATGTTCTGCATGTCCCTGCAAAGCCGCTCCAGGCCGCCATACTTGGACCAGACATTGGGGCAGTTGGCTGACACCAAGCCCTCCACAGTAGTCTTCAGATTGCCCAGCAGCTGCCAGTGCTCTCTCCTGAAGTCATATCAAATGATTAGTCAGGTTTGTTGTGCTTGATCCTGATCATACAGATCAAAAAATAAATAAAACTAAGAGGAAAAGAAAAAAGGACCCCCTGCCCTACATCTTAGCCTTCTCTCCCCTATTAATTTTTCACTACAACATTAGGCTCCACCCTGAGAGTACTACCATTATAAAGACTCAATTACACGGTATATTATGGATATTTGTGGCTTAGGAGGGCATCCCATTAGGATTCATTTCTGAGCCAGGCGGTGGTGATGAACACCTTTAATCCCAGCACTAGGGAGGCTAAGGCAGGAGGATATCTGAGTTTGAGGCCAGCCTGGTCTACACAGTGAGTGTCAGGGTAGGAAGGGCTACACAGAGAAACCCTGTCTCAAAAAAGCAACAAAACAAAAGATCCATTTCTGAATAATGATAATACATAGGCAAAATATGAGAATACCCACCTACAATCACTTTTTTTTTTAAATTCTCATGTGTACAGATGTTTTTGCCTACCTATCTGCCTGTAACCATGTGCATGCATGGTGATGGTGGAGGCAGAAGTGGGCATTGGGTCCTCTGAGACTGGAATTACAGGTGGCTGTGAGCTGTTATGTAGGTGCTAGGCGCTGAACCCTGGTACTCTGGAAGAGTAGAAAGTGCTCTTTACCACTGATTCATTTCTCTAGCCCAAAGTCAGAAGCCTTTTATGTTAGAAACCAAGCCCAAGCCAGCCCTGCTTCTGATTCACTGTATTCCCAAGCAATAAGTGGAGCACAGAAAAGGGCAGAGGGTACTTCCCGCACACCCACCCACCCCCCAAACCGGCAACACATACACACACTTGTCACTACATCCCAAGTGCTGAGATGACGGTACCTGCTACCAGCTCTGGTTTTACACAGTGCTAGAGATCAAACTCAGGGCTTGCTTGTGCCCAACACTCTTAACTACTAAGCTGTACCCCCAGGTCACCCAAATTTTTTTCCTGTGATTTTTAAGTGAATATTAAAACAAAAAAGTTTTAAGTTGGCACTGAAGTCACTTTGAGACATGTCCTCAAACCAGACAGTTGTCACCCCTACTAGACTTCATTGGAAAAGTCAGAAAATTGCTGCCCTTGATCAAACTGCTTCCTCTTAATCCCTAGCATTTTCTCACCACAGCTTTTAACCAGTAAAAACTCAAAACCAGTTGCAGTTGAAGGCAGGATGGCTGTGCTGATCCACTAGCCGGGGAAAGTATGAGGAGATGATGTGTCACACTTGGCCTCTTAGCCCTGACTATTAACTGCACACATTACATCATCTTCTTCTTCATTAGTAGACTATTGCTCTTTCCTCTTTTTATGGTGGTTAGAGGAAACAGAAAGGTCTTCAGGTAATGTAATCATGAGCACTTTATACCACATACACACCAGCAGAGGAAGCATTCTGAATTTTAATTCCTTCCATCAATACAAAACTGACTTTTGTGCCTTCTCTGGGCTCTTTTAGAAAAGTGGCGGAGTAAAGGCAGACAGTAAAATCCCAAGAGAAGTAAGTGACAGGCATGGGGTAGGAGACTCACCCATACATGATTTGAGATTTGCTCTGAAGGCCCTGTGAACAAGAATTTGTTTGAACCGGGGGACAGCCAGGCTTCCTTTTCCTGATTAAACATTTGAATCACCAGCTGGGTAAGGTGGTTCACTTCCATAATCCCAGCACTCAGGAGGCGTCAACAGAAAGACTTACACAAACTAAAGACCAGCCTGTATTACAAAGAGAATTAGTTCCAGGCTAGCCTGAGCAACAGAGTGACCATGTCTTAAAACAGAAATATTGACTCACCAAACTTTTCTTGTATTTCTATACCACTCCTAAAATGCCCACAGAACTAAAGGGCCGTTTATTTTTATATTATGAGAAACTGCCATTCCAGAGGCCAACTGACTACCAACTGTTGCTTACTGCCTATAGATCCTATGCATCAACAGGGCTAATAAACTTCTGATCTATTTTGAGTGACTTGGTTTTCACATTCCAACACACTACAAGCAAGCCTGACAGGCCTAACAGCTAGTGTGGCTCAGCAAGTGGCTGCATACCCGTGTTCTGATTCATTCTGGGCCGATCCCACATTAACTTCTTAAAGAACACCATGAAGCAGACGTCATTCTCGACTAGAACTCTCAAGTCCTAGAACCTCTGAGCACTCTGAACAACTTCCTCTAGACAAAGCTGAAGAACCTTCCTTCCCCACAAGAAAGTACCCCTGGGATGCTAAAGCTACAAAAACACATGGATCTTCTTTGGTATCCCATGCACTCTATATTTGGTAGATGCTCATTTGGAAGAAACATAAGCCTCTAAGAGTTGTAATTACATAGTGTACTATGTCTTTTAGTATTCTTAGTGACATAAATATTTCAGAATTGAGACATTGAATTAACTTGAAGTTCACAAAGTGGTATTAGGATAATCCACTCATGCCTGAACCTTAGATGCAAGTAAGTTACATCTAAGTAACCTTAGATGTAAGCTCACCAAAAGGAATAAGTACCTTTTCCCACGAGTGTGTGCATGCATGTTTCTCTGAGTGTGTGTGTGTGTGTGTGTGTGTGTGTGTGTGT
>JADRCD010149993.1:0-25620 GCA_019843815.1 Montemys delectorum
ATGTCCTTTTGTCTTCCTGGCTTCTTGTTTGTTTGATTTGGTCTTCAATAATTTTTATGCATACCAGCAATGTACAAGATTCCCTTTTCTTTAAAGCCTCATTGGTTCTTACAATCTCTTGTTTTTAGTAGTGGCCATTCTAATAAATGCACAGTGATAACTCATTTAGATTTTAATTTGCATTTCCCAGATGATTGGGAGGGTTGTAGTTTTTCTTCATATACCCGTTGGACATATGTCTAACCTCGTTTGAGAAATATCCAATTCTAGCTCTTTGATTTTCTTTAATTAGTTTTCTTACTGTTAAGGAGATGTTTCAGTTCCTTATAATCTAAATATTAATACTTTGTTATATAAATAATTTGACAAAAGAAATTTTTATTGGATCACTTTTATCATCACTCTGTTGCTAGCCTCCTTTTCTGTGCATAAATTCTTGTTTAACTTCAATTATTTAAACAGTCTTTTAAATTACTACTATGATTTTCTGGTTTTGTCTCTGTTGTTTGTGACTTGGGGTCATATTATAAATTTGTTTTCAGAATAATGTCAAGATGTGTTGCTTATGTTTTAATCTTGTACTTTCAAATTTTTTGAACTGTCTTAGAGTTTCTATTGCCGTGAAGAGACACACATTTAATTGGGGCTTGTTTACAGATTCATAGGTTTAGTCCATTATTGTCCTGGTGAGAAGCATGGTGATACAGAGACAGATATTGTTGGAGAAGGAGCTGAGAGTTCTACATTTGGAACCACAGGCTGCAAGGAACGTGAACCACAAGTCCTGGCTTGAGCTTCTAAAACCTCAAAGCCCAGCCCCAGTGATATGCTTTTTCCAACAAGTCACACCTTCTCCAACAAGGTCACAACTTCTCCAAAAGGCCACACCTCCTAATGCTATCCCTAAGTCTCCAAATACATGAGTCTGTGTGGAACATTCTTATTCAAAGTACCACATCAGTCTTACATGCCATCCTTTTATCACCCTTGTGTTTATTTTTATAGATAATGTACAGTTAGTGTTTGCTTTCATTGCTCTGTACATGTATGTCTAGTTCTGCTGGCTATTTCCTGAAGAAACTGCCCTTCTACATTGAAGGATCTTGGCATCTTGCCAAATACAAATTGACCATAAATATGTAGACTTATTTTTAGTTCTTTATTTTATACACTGGGATATATATCTGATTCCTGACAGTACCTTGCAGCTTTGATTACTATATATTTGTAAAATTAGTATCACATAGTAAGTTACCACTGGATTCACATTTTTTCAAGACTGTGTATACTCATTTTAAATTACTATAATTAGATTATGATATAATTACAATTATTTCTTCTCTAACCTCCCTCCCAATACTTCTTGCTCTCTTTCAAATTCTGACCTCATTTTTTTTATTAATTATTAGGACATTCATATATGTGTATGCACATGCATATATTCCTAAATATAACCTATTCAGTCTGTATAATGTTACTTGTACCTTTGCTTTCAGGGGTTAACATTTGGTATTAGACATGCAATAGGTGTACTTTTCCCTGGGGCAGACTATTTCTCCTGGCCCTAGCATTTCCCAGGTGGCTGTAATTCTTCCTGTAGGATTGAGGCTTCATGGTCTTTCCTTGTCTGCCTTTCATGTCTGTTTTTCCTTGTCCAGCTCATCTTTAAGCGGTCATTTTGTGAAATTTATGCGTGTTGCTCCTGACATTCCTATGAGCTACAACCTCTAATCTCTGGCTGTTGCCATCTTTCTATTCTCTTCCCTAAAAGTTCCCTACCTTAAACAAAAATAGGAGTATTTTTTAGTAGTTTCCATTGGGACTAGGTTCCACAGTTCTACTTCTTAATTTTGACCTATTTTCAATTTATTATTAATACATAAAAATGTTCATTTTCTAATATGTTGATTCTGTATTCCGAATCTTTACTAATTTCATAATTAGTTCTAGCAGTTTTTAAAATACTTGTTCAGAAATTTGGTTCATAAAATTTCATGTTCTAAAATCATATCTTCTTCCTCTTATCACTCTTTTTTAGTTCATTTATTTATTTATTTTACACTCCATATTTTTCTCCTCCCCACCCCCACCAGTCCACATTCCTACTGCTCCAAATCCCTTACCTCCTCCCTAACCCTCTGTCTCCACATGTATGTCCCCACCCCAACACCACCTGACCTCTAAACTCCTTAGGGCCTCCAGTCTCTTGAGAGAGGTGCATCCACTCTGAATGAACACACACCTGGCAGTTGTCTGCTGTATGTGTGTTGGTAGCCTCATATCAAGCTGGTATATGCTGCCTGTTTGATGGTCCAGTGTTTAAGAGACTTCAGGGGTCCAGGTTAATGAAACTGCTGGTCCTCCTACAGGGTAGCTCTCCTCCTCAGCTTCTTTCAGTCTTTCCCTAATTCAACAACAGGGGTCAGCTGCTTTTGTCCATTGGTTGGGTGCAACTATCTACCTCCGACTCTTTCAGCTGCTTTTTGTTGGATCTTCTAGAGTTTGGTTATGCTAGGTCCATTTTTGTGAGTACTCCATAGCCTCAGTAATAGTGTCAGACCTTGGGACCTCACCTTGAGCTGGATCCCTCTTTGAGCCTGTCGCTGGACTTTCTTTTCCTCAGTCTTCTCTCCTTTTGCAGGCCTCCAATTCGTTCAGACAAGAACAATTATGGGTCAGAGTTGTGACTGTGGAATGTCCCCCTCCCTCATTTGATGCCCTGTGTTCCTGCAGAGAGGTGGGCTCCCCTGTCCCTACTGTCAGGCATTTCATCTAAAGTCCCTCCCTTTGATTCCTGAGAGTCTCTTACCTCTCTCAAGTCTCTGCTGCATTGTGGAGGGTCCCCCCAATCTCCTACCTCCTGAGGTTGCCTGTTTCTAATCTTTCTGTTGGCCCTCAGGAGTTCAGTCCTTTTTCTTTACCCAATACTAGATCAGATTACCCTCATCCCCCATTTCCCCAGTCCCCTCTCTGTCCACTTTCCCTCCAAGGTCCCTTCCTCCTTCCATACTTGTGATTGCTTTCTTCTCTCTACCAAATGAGTGAGGCATCCTCACTTGGGCACTTCAGCTTGTTGATTTTTTTTTGTTACTTTTTTTTTTTTTTAGCTAATATCCACTTATTAGTGAGTATATACCAAGCATGTCATTTTGAGTTTGAGTTACCTCACTCAGGATGATATTTTCTAGTTCCATCTATTTGCCTGCAAAACTCAGGATGTCTTCGTTCTTAATAGCTAAGGAGTATTCCATTGTGTAAATGAACCTCATTTTCTGTATCCATTCTTCTGTCGTGGCACGTCTAGGAAGTTTCCAACTTCTGGCTATCACAAATAAGGCCACAATGAACATAGTGAAACACATGCCCCTGTGGCACGGTGGGGCATCTTTTGGGTATATTCCCAAGAGTGGTATAGCTCGATCTTCAGGTAGATCTATTTCCAATTTTCTGAGGAACATGCAGACTGATTTCCAGAGTGATGGTACCGGTTTGCAATCCCACCAGCAATGGAGGAGTGTTTCTTTCTCCACATCCTCACCAGCATGTGTTGTCACCTGAGGTATTGATCTTAGCCATACTGATTGGAGTAAGGTGGAATCTCAGGGTCATTTTAATTTGCATTTCTCTGATCACTAAGGAATTTGAGCACTTCTTTAGGTGCTTCTCAGTCATTCGAGATTGCTCAGTTGTGAAATCTCAGTTTAGTTCTATACCCCATTTTTTGACTGGGTTGTTTGGTTTTTTGGTGATTAGCTTTTTGAGTTCTTTATATATTTTGGATATTAAACCCCTATCAGAAGTGATGTTAGTGAAGTTTTTTGCCAATCTGTAGGTTGCCAATTTGTCTTATTGAATATGTCCTTTGACTTACAGAAGCTTTCCAGTTTCATGAGGTCTCTTTTATCAATTCTAGATCTTAGAGCATGAGCCATTGTAGTTCTATTTTGGAAATTTCCCCTATGTCAATGAGTTCAAGGCTCTTTCTCACTTTCCCTTCTATTAGATTCAGTGTATTTTGTTTTATGTTGAGGTCCTTGATCCACTTGGACTTGAGCTTTGTACAAGGTGACAAATATGGGTCTATTTTCATTCTTCTACATACAGACAGCCAGTTAGACCAGCACCATTTATTGAAGATGCTTTCTTTTATCCATTGTATATTTTTGCTGTCTTTGTCAAAGATCAAGTGACCATAAGTGTGTGATTTTATTTCTGGGTCTTCAATTCTACTCCATTGATCAACATGTCTATCTCTGGACCAATACCATGCAGTTTTTATCACTATTGCTCTGTAGTAAAGCTTGAGGTCAGGGGTGGTGATTCCCCAGCTGTTCTTTCATTAAGAACTGTTTTTACTATTCTGAGTTTTTTGTCTTTCAAGATGAATTTGAGAATTGCTCTTTCCATATCTTTGAAGAACTGTGTTGGGATTTTGATGGTGATTGCATTGAATCTATAAATTGCTTTTGGTAGGATGGCCAATTTTACCATGTTAATTCTGCCAATCCGTGAGCATGGGAGATCACTCCATTTTCTGAGATCTTCTTCGATTTTTTTTTTGAGAGACTTGAAGTTATTGTCAGATAGGTCTTTCACATGTTTGGTTAGAGGTACCCCAAGATATTTTATATTATTTGAGGCTATTGTGAAGGGAGTTGTTTCCCTAATTTCTTTCTTGGCCTGTTTATTATTTCTATAAGGGAAGGCTACTGATTTGTTTGAGTTAATTTATTATCCTGCCACTTTACTGAAGTTGTTTATCAGCTGGAGAAGTTCTCTGCTAGCATTTTTGTATACTATCATATCATCTGCAAATAGTGATAACTTTATTTCTTCTTTGCCAATTTGTATCCCCTTGATCTCTTTTTGTTATCTTATTGTTCTAGCTAATATTTCAAGTACTATATTGAATAGATATGGGGAGAGTGGGCATCCTTGACTTGTCCCCAGTTTCAGTGGGATTGCTTCAAGTATGTCTCCATTTAATTTGTTATTGGCTGTTAGTTTGCAGTAAATTGCCTTTATTCTGTTTAGGTATGGGTATGAATTCCTGATTTCTCCAATACTTTTAACATGAAGGGGTGTTGTATTTTGTCAAATGCTTTCTCAACACCTAATTAGATGATCATATGGTTTTTCCTTGAGTTTATTTATATAGTGGATTACACTAATGGATTTTTGTATATTAAACAAACCTTTATCCCTGGGATAAAGCCCACTTGATCATGGTAAATGATGGTTTTGAAATGCTCATGGATTTGGTTTGCAAGAATTTTATTGGGTATTGTTCCATCGATATTCATAAGTGAGATTGGTCTGAAGTTCTCTTTTTTGTTGGGTCCATGTGTGGTTTAGGTATCAGAGTAATTGTGGCTTTATAGAACGAGTTAGGAAGTATTCCTTCTCTTTCTATTTTATGGAATAGTTTGAGGAAAATTGGAATCAGGTCTTCTTTGAAGGTCTGGTAGAATTCTGCACTAAAGCCATCTGGCCCTGGGCTTTTTTTGGTTGGGAGGTTTTGATGAATTTCCTTGTGTGGTTTTGGCCTGTTTACATAGTTTACCTGCTCTTGATTTAACTTTGGTATGTGGCTTTTGTCTAGAAAACCATCCGTTTCATCCAGATTTACCAGTTTTGTTGAGTATAGGCTTCTATAGTAGGATCTGATAATTTTTTGAATTTCCTCCACTTCTGTTTTTATGTCTCCCTTTTCATTTCTGATTTTGTTAATTTGGATACTGCCTTTTGGCCCTTTAGTTAGTTTGGTTAGGGCTTTATCTATCTTGATGATCTCTTAAAGTACAAGCTTTTGCTTTGCTGATTCTTTGTATTGTATTCTTTGTTTCTATTTGGTTGATTTCAGCCTGGAGACTGACTATTTCCTACTCCTCTTGGGTGAGTTTACTTCTTTTTGTTCTAGAACTCTCATGTATGCTGTTAAGTTGTTAGTGTGAGATCTCTCCAGTTTCTTTACCAGGACACTTAGTGCTATGAACTTTCCTTTTAGCACTGCTTTCATTGTGTTCCATAAGTTTGGGTATGATGTGTCAACATTTTCATTTAAATTCCAAGAAGTCTTTAAATCCTTTCTTTATTTCTTCCCTGACCAAGTTATCATTGAGTTCAGTTTCCATGTGTATGTGGGCTTTCTGTAGTTTTTGCTGTTCTTGAAGACCAGCCTTAGGCCATGGTGATCTGATAGGATGCATGGTATTATTTCAATCTTCTTGTCTAGGTTGAGGGTTGTGACCAATTATATGGTCGATTTTGGAGAAGGTACCATGAGGTGCTAAGAAGAAGGTGTATTCTTTTGTGTTAGGGTGAAATGTTGTATAGATATCTGTTAAATCTATTTTGTTCACAACCTCTCTTAGTTTCACTATCTCTGTTTCAATAGCCTATCCATTGGTGAGAAAGGGATGTTGAAGTCTCCCACAATTATTGTGTAGGATTCAATGTGTGTTTTGAGCTTTAGTAAAGTTTCTTTTATGAATTTGGGTGCTCTTGAATTTGGGGCATAGATGTTCAGAATTGAGACTTTCTATTGGTAGATCTTCCCTGTGATTAATATGAAGTGTCCTTCCTCATCACACTTGATAACTTTTGGTTAAAGTCTATTTAATTGGATATTAGGATGGCAACCCCTGCTTGTTTCCTGGGACCATTTGCTTGGAAGACCTTTTTCCATCCTTTTACTCTGTGATAGTGCCTATCTTTGTTATTGAAGTGTACTTCTTGTATGCAGCAAAATGCTGGATCTTGTTTGTATATCCATTCTGTTAGGTTGTATCATTTTATAGGTGAATTGAGTCCATTAATACTGAGAGAAGCTAAAGAGGCAACATAAATGCGGCCTTAGAGGGAAGAAGGGCTTTACTTTAAAACCTGGAAAAATGCATCATTCAAAAGGATAGCTTAAAATAAAAGAACAACAGACACCATAGAAAGAATGCTGATGGAAGGTTTGGTTTAGAATGACCCATGTGACAAGTACCTTATCCTAACCAACAGTGCAGTAGACCATATATTAGTGATTCTTAAGCCACAACAGAGAGAGAACAGGAAACCAGAGAGACAGAGAGTTGTAGGTGAGTGAGCCCTGCGCAGATCTTGGGTGCTGGCTCTGCACTCGACCCCACAATACCCAGCAGAATCTTGACTCCCAGGTGCTCTGATATGCCCAGGATCACAGGAAAGGAGGCCACAACATCTGCCCCAACACCAGGAGTAACAGGGACCCCAGAGATCCAAAGACGCAGAAACCCCTGCCCAGCCAGTGGTATGGGTTCCTTCCTATCTGAGCAGGTGCCCTGAGCAGACCATGAGCAATGGCTCCGCACCCAGTCCCACAACACCCAAAGGAAGCTCAACTCCCAGGTACTCTAACATGCCCAGAATCAAAGGATCTCAGGAGCTTGGTCATACCAGGATTTCAGGATCCCAGAGGCAGCCTTACTCCCAGGAGTTCTGACATGCCCAAGATCTCAGGATCTCAGGATCTCAGGATCACAGGATCACAGAAACAGCTGGACTCTGAGGAGTTCTGACAAAATTAGGATCACAGAAGGGACAGGTTCCAGTCAGAGAGAGCAATGGCAGGTAACACTAGAGATAAAGAGATGGCAAGAGACAAGCACAAGAACATAAGCAACAGAAACCAAGGTTACTTGGCATCATCAGAACCTAGTACTCCCAAAACCCACCATAGCAAGCTCTGGATACTTCATCACACAAGAAAAGCAAGACTCTGATTTAAAATCACATCTCATGATGATGACAAACAAAAGACTTTAAGAAGAACATAAATAACTCCCTTAAAGAAATACAGGAGAATGCAGGTAAACTGCATCTTTAAGCCCTTAAAGAGGAAACACAAAAATCCCTTACTTAAAGTATTACAGGAAAATGCAACCAAACAGGTGAAGAAATTGAACAAAACCATCCAGGGTCTAAAGATAGAAATAGAAACAATAAAGAGGTCACAAAGGGAGACAACCTTGGAGATAGAGAAAAGAGATCAGGAGTCATAGATGCAACCATCACCAACACAATACAAGAGAGAAAAGTGAGATTCTCAGGTGCAGAAGATACCATAGAAATAGTACCCTCAGAGCTCCCAGGGACTAAACCACCAACCAAAGTGGAACTCATGGCTCCAGCTGCATATGTAGCAGAGGATGGCCTAGTCAGTCATCAATGGGAGGAAAGGCCCTTGGTCCTGTGAGGGTTCTATGATCCAGTATGGGGGAATGTCAAGGCCAGGAAGCAGGAGAGGGTATGTTGTTGAGCAGGGAGGGGAGGGAACAGGGTTTTTTTTTCAGACAGGAAACCGGGAAAGGAGATATCATTTGAAGTGTAAATTTAAAATTGTCTAATTTTTTTTAAAAAAAAAAGGAAATTAAAAAAAGAGAAAGAAACAATGATGCAACAAAGAAAATGCAAAATGCAAATAGATCCTGATGCAAAACATCCAGGAAATCCAAGACAAAATGAGAAGACTAAATGTAAGGATAGTAGGTATAGAAGAGAGTGAAGATTCCCAACTTAAAGGGCCAGTAAATATCCTCAACAAAATTATAGAAGAAAACTTCCCCAACCTAAAGAAATAGATGGCCATAAAGGTAAAAGAAGCCTATAAAATACCAAACAAATGGGACCAGAAAAGAAAATCCTCTCTCATCACATAGCAATCAAAACACTAAATGCACAAAACAAAGAAAGTCTTAAAAAGGAAAAGGGCCAAGTACCATACAAAGTTAGACCTATCAGAATTACACCAGACTTCTCAACAGAGATTATTAAAGCCAGAAGAGCCTGGTCAGAGGTCATGTAGATTCTCAGTGAACACAAATTCCAGCCCAGGCTACTATACCCAGAAAAACTTTCAATCAACGTAGATGGAGAAACCAAAATATGCCAGGATAAAACCAAATTCAAACAGTATCTATCTACCACTCCAGCCTACAGAGGATCCTGATAGGAAAACTCCAACACAGGGAAGGAAACTACATCCTAGCAAAACCAAAAAAGTAATATTTTTTCCATTGGCATTAGAGCCTACTTCTTTGAGATTCCAGCATATTCTGAATACCAGCTGAAGCAGTCACCTGAACAAATAGTGAATTTTTGGCTTTGCATTTACCAGATAGCTGATATTGGACTGACTGAACCCCAACCTGAAAGGCACTCTAATAAATCCCAGGTGAATAAAGTCTATAAATATTTGTACAATTGAGTTGTGAAGGCCTCAGTATTGGGCTCTTTGTTCAAGAGAAACATTTTTATGATGATTCAATATACTTATTATATTCACATTTTCTGTCTTTTCATCATTTGGCTTTCTTAACTTATATCATTCTAGAAATGTATTCATTTCTTACAGGATTTCTAGTTTGTTGGCTTGTAATTATGCATGTTGAGAATTATATTTTTCCACAGTATCTATTCTTATGCTTTTTCCTTCATTTCTGATTTTCAGTCTTCTTTCCTTTATAGTCATAAATGCTGTACATTTTAATTAACTTTCAAAAGACAACTTGCTTTCATTGATTTCCCCAATATTTTTCATACTTTGTTTTGTGTATTACTGTTCTGGTATTTGCTTTTACTTTCTAATTTCAGGTTTGTTTTTCTTTCTGTTCAGTTTTCTGAAGCATACCATTGGGTTCCCTCAGTCTGTGTGCTTTCTAGAAGTGACTGTAATGATTCTAATAGATGTGAATGTGCTATGTGCATGTTTGTTGGTTGGAATGTTTTTGTTTTCCTTGTTCTTTGGTTGTCTAGAGGATACCTGCTGCGTTCATGTGTGTGTTTTAGGACTTTCTTTTTGTTGCCCTAGTTTTATAAATTTGTGGTTAGAAAAGATGCTTAGAATTATTTCATTCTTAAATTCCTTAAAACTTTTCTGTGTCCTAATCAAGGAACTCTTCCAGTGGCTGTTCCATGAACTAGAATTTGTGTTCTGCCACAGTTTGTGGTAAGTTTTTCTTTTTTCTTTTTTTCTTTTCTGGACAAATTCTTTCTACATTTTCCAAGTCTCCTTATTTATTAAACAGAGTCAATTTATAAATTGAATTTGTCCAACACAGAAAAAGAAGATACAAAAATTTTCAATTACATGCATGATGCAACTACATGCAAATATATATTTTCTAGTTGGTCTAAAGGACCTAAAATGAAATACAATAAAAGTTTACTATTCATTACTATGCAATGCAGAAAACTAACATAAAATACATACTTATTCATGTGACCATGCTAAAGCTGAAATTCCCAGGGTAAAAATATACAAAATAGCATATCAACAATGTGTTATTTTTATCAATATGTTTGTCCTCAAGAGTATACTTTTGTATATGACACAAAAAAATTTACAATGTTCTAAAAAAAAGTTTTATACCAATTTTATGAGAGTGATAGATATTTGATTTTTAATCTTCTAAAACTGTTTGTTAAACATCATAACTTTTAAAAGAATATTTTAAGAAAAATTTTAAATGAAGATGAATTATGAAATAGAAAAAAACAGAATAAGTGAGCCTTGGATTCAAAATTCTTCTGGCCTTAAACTCTGGCATATTATAATTTTTTCTAGTCTTACAAATACAATAAAAACACAAATACAACAACAGAAAGCAGGCAAAAGGAAAGAAATAAAGAAATTTGTTTCATAGCAGAAGCCAAAATAATTCTTTCAATCACTTGCATCTCTACATTTTGTTCTGAGCAAAAAGTAAAATTCCTAATTTATGTATGATTTAGAATAATTTGTGTATTCACAGCTAGAGTTCAGAAGAACATGTATGTGCACACTTTTGAAGAAAACCACCAAGTGGAATATCTACTAAAATGCATCAAAAGTTTCTAAAGTACTTTTTGAAATAAAGTTTATTTTTTCTAGTTGTAGCTCTTCTTCCTGTGCTGTGTATAAAGACTAACCATTTACTCTTACTGTTGTCCAGTCTATTTTCACTGCAGTCATCTTCTGGGGCTTTTGTGTAGCACTTGTTATGCTGGCTCAGTTCATAGGTCCCAAAAATGTCCACAGAGATGCTTTTCCTGGTGCCAATAATGTCCTTGTCTTTAACAGTGTCAAAGACTGATTCAACTCCAGCTGGGATTTTGGCAAGAGAACATGAAGTCTTAACTGGACTTTGGCACAATATGATCCTCTCTTCATGCAGTGGGTTCTGTTACAACAGGTCTCTATTCAGAAAGAATGTCAATAACCACCAACCAAGTAAAAGTTCAAAAGGCCAATGGAAGCTATTTTAACTTAACCTGTAAACCTGGAGTTTTAAAATAACTGTTTTCCAAGTTCCTCCCTATGAGTATTTCAGAACACTTGGTCACACTGGTAATTTGCAGTAGTATTCTATCTCTATATCATAGGTGTCTAAAAAAAGATGCATAAAACTTTAATGAAGAACACATTGGAATACACAAATACCTTCCATATCATGATACACTTCTCATTTATAATATTTCTGATACATTCAGTTATATATACTAGACAAATGCCATATATGTAACATGTAATAAATTCAAAGTGCATTTGGTGAATATACTCAAGGCTTGAAGACAATTTCTCTAAGAAATTAAATTGTATACAGTAGAGTAAAATAACACATACAGTTTAGTACCCTGGTCAAGCAGATTTTAGAAAGTAGAAAAATGATTTGAGAACTAGAACAGTTTAAATCTTTTCAACAGAAGGCAATAAAGTTGTAAGAATGCAACATTTTACAAAGTAAATCATGACATACTTCCTCATTTTTCTCTGATTTCTGATGGAGAAATCCAATCTGACAATTGAAACAATTTTGTAAACTCCAGGGAGGATACTGTAGATACATGTGGCACCCTAAAATTTAGGCTGAATTTAAATGAACGGCCTTGCTCCTTCCTCTAACACGTGTGCTTTTATGCCTTTTCTAAAACACTAACTTTCTCTAAAAGGGGCAGTCAGTAGGAGGAAGAACAGCCTTTTATAACAATTTTCAGATTAAACATAAACATCACCAGGGCATGTTAAGAGTTCAGAAAGGAACAGACAGAGATGAAAGAACCTGGAGAAGGTAGAGGACACAGGGCAGTAAGAAGGGATTCACCTTACGTCTTATAATTCAGAAACAATCAAATTCATAACCATAATCATCAGGAAGCTTGCTTTGGAGGTAAAAGTTCCAAATGATGAACACTAAGGCAGTATTGGTAAGAGGTGAAATCCCAGTGAGTTACATGGCCCAATCAATTAATTAGAAATATAGATGGAGCATAATAAGGTCAGAAACCCATACTAACAGCTTTGAGGAAACTCTCTAATGTAGCAGAGCTGCTTCAAACCCACTGGCCTTGGTACACCTGAAAAGTCAAATTTGATACTCACATGCTGGCAAGTATTTTCACTTTAAGTCAACTTTGTGAGCTTTAACAGCTGAAACCAAGTCATTTAAAAAATACAATGAAAGCTAGAGCTATAAAGACTGTGGAAACTTACTTAACAGCATGAGCTAAAGATAACCAGGAATTTGCCACTGGGAACTATTTAATGCTTTTGATGGAGTTGCAGCATATAGAGCCTACGGTAATTGATGTGCAGAATGAACAAGCTAATAAATACTCACTCTGGAATTTCTATGATTTAAGGGGGATGGGAGTGTTAAGTTGATGGATAAGTCCCACAGTGCTCTTTTTAAAAATGAGGTATGCTAAGTCTTGTTGGCAATACAATCATATGTCAAATCCATTCATAAGGTCCCCATAGAAGAATAGAAAGCAAGTGTCATGTGTCTGGACAATCACACAAAAAAAATTGAACAAAAGTTAGTATACATGTTTCAAGATTTTAAAAATGTGTTAAACCATTACTTCTGGTGAATCCATCCAGCATGCTTTTCCTATGTCTAAAAATTTAGATCATCTCTAACCTACAACTTTAAAGAACCCTTTAAGAACTCAAAAAGTTAAACACAAATGTATCAGATAATTTGATCCATAAGTGAGCAAATTAAGTGTACAAACAATACTTGAAATATGAAGTACACATGGCCAACAGACGCATAAAAAGAATGTTCAGTATCCTTGGCCAGCAAGAAGATGCAAGCAAACTATGCTGAGATTCCAATTAGCCCCTGTCAGTATGGATGTCATTGAAAAACAAAATTGCTGACAAGGATGAGAAGAGGGGGAAAGCACACTTACATACTTCTGGTTTGTAAACTTACACAGTAACTATAGAAGTAAGTTAGGAGGTTCTGAAAAGAAATTTAAAATTACAACAACCATATGATTTAGCTATACCATTTCTAGGAAGATACTGAAAGAAATCTTAAGTCAGCATGGTATACAGACATCTGCTCATTCATTTTTATTGCAATGTTAATCACCATATCCAAGCTACAGAACTAGCCTATGTGCTCATCAGGTAATGCACGAATGAAAAAAAAAAACATGGTAATGCATGCACAATGGAATTTTATTCATCCATAAAAAATGAAATTGTCATTTGCAGGAATTGGTGATCATCATCTTGTATAAAAGGAGACGGATTCAGAAAAAATACTGAATGTTTTCTTCTATATATGCAGCCTAGAATGTGAATATATATGTGACATATATACATACATATATATACATATATATGTATGTATGTCAATTTAACCAATAACTGTACATGGTAAGCTTTGTTCTAAAAGTCATATATACATTACAAAATACTGTAACATTTTCATAAAGTATATGAATATATACATATATATATTATTTTTAAGCACTGATCTAAAAGGTTAGCAAAGGAGTATGTGTATGTATGTATATGTATGTATATATATTAACATATATGTTATATACATGTTAACAAAGATACAGTGGACATACATACAATGTTAAAATGGAAGAGGCTCACTTGAGAGGAACGAAGGAATAAACAGAAGGTTCGGGGGATAGAAATGGTAATGAGAGGTAGATGGACATGATATTATGAATCTAATCACTAAGTACAACACATGCACAACAATATAAAAGAAACTAAAATAATAAGTAAGAGTTAATAAATTCTAACTCATAGAAACTGAGCAAGGACTTAGACAAAGGGTAGAAGGACTAAGAATCATCCGTCTTCCTTGAGTGTCCTTGGTTTACTTTTTGTTTCTTGAATTCTGTTTTTGACTTAGGTTATCTTTAATGAAGTTGATTACGTGAGGTGTGAACATTCTAGGACTCAATTATATAGGATACAGACATATTAGCAGCCCTCCTGCTCTGATGAATGCTGTAGTGTAACTAGTCCTGTCTTACCATCCTCATTTAAATCCCACTACTTTAATCAATACATGGTTTCTGGTCATGCTAGAAGGAGCAGCGTGTGCTGAGCTGAGCTGACCTCCACCCCACCAAAGTGGGCTTCCTCATGCCTAGAGGCAGATACCAGGGAGCCAGAGTGTGGAAGGTCTAAGCAGTGCATACAGGCATGATATATTATTTCGACATCTGTTTTTTACTTTTCATCTCCCAACAAGCTGCACCAGGCTAGACCTCATGATACTTATAATATTAAGAAGGAATGCTGCAGTGGAAAGTTCAAGACTGGTCCATCATTAATACCAACAAACACACTTCAGAAGGTCCAGATCAAGTTCTCAATCCTGGAGGAATGAGATAAAGACAATGACAGGATCTGCTAAGTCTTTCATAATAGATAGAAATATTTGGGAAGGATGAAAAATTAAAGTTTGTTGCAAACAATATAAAAAATGGCAAATTACAAATGAAGATATGGAGACTCAATATATATATTCTCATTTATATGAAGATCTTTGTCCAAAGGGAGGAAAATATACACAGGAGATCCTTGTTTAAAACACATCTAGACACAGTAGAAAGCTAGCAAATAAATACAAGCACACTATGAGCTATGTGTTCAAATCTGGGTTTTACAATTCAGTCTGAGTGTGAACTGAGTAAAGTGTTTTATCTTCAGAATTCCAACAGACTCGTCTATTAAATACCTTCTTCAAAACGGTATAGTACTTAATGAAACATATAAAGCTCTTAGTGCATGTCACAAAGTCACTGACTAGTTTATAGTGTATTTTATTATTAACAGATAAGGAAAAATTAGCAAAGATGCAAATTAAGTAAATATGGAGGTTCATTGGTTTTCCAGCTGATGTGCAAGTCGTGAAGTTATGCATGAGGAATGTGTAAGGTAAGTTGTAAAATTATACTGACCTCATTTGCCCAGATTCCAACTGCCCCCAAACTTCTACTGGAATCTTGTTGAAGTCTTCTAACTGGCAATCAGTGGAGTATGTAAAGAATTACTCACTTTACTTCATGAAAAAGATGAGATTCTTTTGAAATCACTTTAGTGTGTTAATTGTAGCACTGCTCTACAAAGAGGACCAGAAGGAACTAGTATTCTAAGCCAGATATTTTCATAGAGTTAGAAACATTCTCATTCTACTTCCTCCAACCTCAGTTCCAGTCCTCTCAACCATTACCCTGTAAAGACATAAAGGAATTAGATGAAACATGCTGCAATTTCAAGTTCATGTATCATAAAAACAACATATTCTACTGGTGGACTGAAAAATCTAGGGAAGCCAGACTCCTAACCAGAGATCACAGCTAGGAAGTATGTATCAAGCACCTATCACTTGAAAGAAGGATGGAAGTGTTTCTGTGAGATGAAACTAAATGAGAAATCTGGGGAAAGAAAGATGCCAAGTCACCAGAGAAACCAATTATGCTTCCAAGCAGCCAGCACATAAGCATATGCCTGGATGCCCACGGCTTAAAAGAAGCCAGAGTACTGAAAGAAAATCAGCCTTTAGATCTAAAGCAAATCATTTTCTTTGTATATTCTGCCTGCAGTTTTGATTCTGTTTTATCTCAATAGAATTTGCATGAGCCATTTTAATTCATTCTTACACAGATACAGCACATTTACCAGCTTGCTGACGTTCCAGTAAAAGAAAAATTTGATATATGCCTTTTGGTCTCTTTCAATAGGGTGGATCACACTAAAAACTCTTGCTTTGGAGCTTCAGGGAGGAAGAGCTAATGTTTATTGAGCAAGAATATTTATGCAGCAAGATTCTGACAAATGTCTTCACATATGGTCTGTCAATGAAATGTTTCTACAACCATATAAAGCATTATAGCACCATTTTACAGATGAGGAGGAAAGCTTAAGGGATTGTAGAACTTGGTTCAGGCTACAGAGCAAGGATTCCACTTAAACCAAACCAGACTATGCACTTAGTAATTGATAGGAAAGGTAGGGAGGATGTACAAGTGTCGCTTCTCCCATCTTGACCATACTTCATAAATGTGTGCCTAACATCTCTATTTTACTGCTAGTCCAACTGTCCTGTTTGTCTTTGCAAATATTCCATGTAGAAGAATCCAGCAAAGCCCTCTCTCTCTCTCTCTCTCTCTCTCTCTCTCTCTCCCTAGTACAAGGCAGTACATGAGGAAATGAAAATGAAAATGCCTTCAGATCCAGGAACAGACAGTGTACCAATTACAGTGAAGTACCAATGTGTAAACTGAACTCCGTGTGGAATTAGTGAAGACTGGCCCATGACTTAGAAATTTTCTTTAAAACACAGATCTCTTGTAATCTGTGATCAATAGCCCTTCAAGGAAGTTCATGGGGTTGAACTCACGCTGTCATATCTGCACTTCTAAGAAATTAAAACTAACTAAAATGAGAATTAAACACTACTCTATAACTATCTAGCTCTTAGGTAAAGAACAGATTGTGAGATAGGCAAATGTGGGCTACAGCTCGATATAAATATAACCTTGCATCAATTATTAGAGTCTGTTTTAGGGAGAATTCTTTAGAGAAATTGGAGCCAATGGAAAATAAAATCCACATATAAAAAAGGCATTTACTAAATTGGCTTACAGGTCTAGAAATGACCACCTTCACGCTGGAAGGCCGAGAAGCTGGTAGCTGCTCAGCCCACAAAACCAGGTGGCTCAGCAGTGCTGTGGAAGATGGAAGCAGAGAAAAGTAACTCACTCTGACAGAAGCAAAGGCAGACTGGCCAGCCACATTGCTTTTTCCTTGTTCCATTTTCTTATGTAGGCACTAATCATAAGGCATCCAATACTTCGAAAGTAGATCTGTCCCTCACTTATTACTGGTTGGAAATGCCTCAGAGACTCCCCTAGAGGTATGTGTTCTAGCTGGATTGTTTGATTTGCTTGTTCCATGACTGGTTTTTTTGTTTGTTTGTTTGTTTGTTTGCTTTGTATTATTTTGTATATATTCTGGAAAGAAAATGTCACTATGTAGGCTTGCTGACCTAAACTTCTCTGTGTTAATCAAACTGGCCTCTAACTCACAGAGATCCTCTTGCCTCTGCCTCTTTAATGCTAGCATTAAAGTTTCATGCCAAGCCAACTGCACTGATTCTTAACCTTGTCAAGTGGACAATAAAACCAATCATCATAGAGTCAAATATGGCATTCTCCAAAGTTTGGCAGGTTCCCGTAAGTAGAGCGTGTATTAAACTTTGTATACAGGTGTATTCTATCTTGTTCTATCTCATTCTTGTAATTTGTGTTTCAAGAAAGCTCCAGGAAAGGATGATTTTGAAACATATAGATGTGGTATATTTTTACTGGTATGCCTTCAAACACTGAACTAAGCACAAAGCAGGTAATATGGTACATCTGGCAGCAGAGAAGAGCTCTGTGGCATTAACCAAGAAACACCATGGCTTTTTTTTTTCTTGGTGGTCTATTCCATATTTGAAGAACAACAAGAAGGCATGGGTAGCTGAGGAAAGCAGGGTTCCAGAGCTGACATCCCCTGAGACAACAGTGGGTCAGTCTCCACCTGCTTATTTTCTGTGACAAACAGAAAATGATCTAAATCTAACTGCATTTACTGGATCATAGAAAGAAACTTACAAGAAAACCTACTTGTAAGGAAAATGTGAACTCCTTGTAAGACAAAGGTATTGACTCAACCTGCTTGGTTTTAACTATTTTTTTTCCTAATTCTTGACCAGTGTCCTAGTCTAGTACTCAGTAAAATAAACAGGTAGCATTTGTTGGGCCATAACCTGTGCTGGAAATAAAATTAGACTCTCTGACAAGGTGTGCCAGGAAGAAATTGCTTCTGAGCCTATCTCACTGAACAAATAATGTTAAAGCTCACATATTTCTGTGACTCTTTCAGGCTTTCCCAGTGATAGATAAGGGCCTTTAAGCTAAATTTTAAGCTATTTCCAATCAGGGAGCCTTTAGTGCACATCAACAAAGACCACTTCCACTCAATGGAAAGTGTATGAATCAAGGGAAACTGTGCATGTTTATTTAGTAGTTAGTCTCTTCAGTGTGTTATTGTAAGAGGTTATATAATGACAGTTGATCAATACTATCTATCATATTTATTTTAATCCCTCTTCAGTGGTAATGAGAAATATTGAGGCAGCACAGAGAACACAGAGAGTAATCAAAATGGTAAATTTGCAGAGATGAGTTCATCACCCAAGAGCAGCCCGGTGCCCCTGGAGTTAAGTTCAAGAAAGAATGCACATGGCTGGGGAGATGGCTCAGACATTGACATGACCGTCTGGCCTCTTAAGGGTCATGAGTTCAATCCCTGGCTCTCGCAAAAAAAAAGAAAAAAAAAGAAAAAAAAAAGAAAGAATGTATATGCATCCTGCTTTGCCCCAGAAGGAAGAAGAGATTTGGGAAGAAGAGATTCTTAGTATTAACAAAATACCCAAGGAATTGTTAGCTGAGCTTCCTCATTCGTTTTGTAAAGAGGTGTCATTAAAGTATTTGCCATCTCAAGTCTTCATATTTCTCTCTCATTTCTCTGGGCTTTTGTCATTCTATAAGACCAACTTCTGTTTCTGTGAAGATTTGCCTGAGCATTATAGTCCAGAGCTACTGCATCTCTTTTAAACACTAATAGCTCTTCCAGTACCAATGAAGCTATGCACAGGCTCGAGTTTGATCTGAGATCAGTATGGCTATGTGTTTCTGGGAAGGGAATCTTGCATCTGTGAAACTTGGTTTTCTTATCCATAATTCTAGTCTAGTAAAACTTCAGGCCATCAAATGTTTTAATCATTGTAAATGGCTTAAACACAAACCACTTCTGCAGGAATTATATCCAGGAGATATGTACAGCCAAGAACCATATCCAGTCTTTGGTAAGTAGATATAGACATACCAGGGCATAGGCAGGAGGTAAAATGGCATTTACCAGAACTCTGGCAGAAAGGAAAAGGTTTAGAATGGAGAAAGAGGCCATCACCTTTGATGACAGGTTTTAACAGACCTTGAAGAAGTAATTTCACATGCAAATTTTCTGCTTCATACAACTAATGTAAAACTAAACAATTACAGATGCTTGGAATATAAATCTGGGGTCCTGGGATTTGAGTGAAATGAAGAACAGTAGTTTTTATATGCAGACAATGAGTATTAGAACCCATCGGGGAACTGACTCCACTGGGCAGCAACTAGTAGATTAGCATGGAATGGAAAGTCCAACAAGTTGCAAGAGTAATGTCCCTTATGATAACCAGAAGCTAACATTGGATCCCTTTGACATATCTGGCAATGTGACTAGCACAATCAAACTCATGTAATTGCTTGGGAAATCAACCTATATTAACATTATTCAATATCTAAGCACTATGATCCAGTAAGAGTTACATGCAAAATCTTTATGATGGTATTCTCTGTCCTATACTTTACACTCAAACTGTACCCATATTTGGATCATTTCCAGAGTAGGTTTTTTTTTTTCCTGAGAACTGGATTTACTATATCCACTCTTTCACAAGTGGTGTACTGGCTAGTTTTGTGTGTCAACTTGACACAGGCTGCAGTTATCACAGAAAAGGGAGCTTCAGTTGGGGAAGTGCCTCCATGAGATCCAGCTGTGGGGCATTTTCTCAATTAGTGATCAAGGGGGTAGGGCCCCTCTGGGTGGTGCCATCTCTGGGCTTGGAAGTCTTGAGTTCTATAAGAGAGCAGGCTGAGCAAGCCAGGAGAAGCAAGCCAGTAAAAAACATCCCTCCATGGCCTCTGTGTCAGCTCCTGCTTCCTGACCTGCTTGAGTTCCAGTCCTGACTTCCCCTGGTGAGAAACAGCCATGTGAAAGTAAGCTAAATAAACCCTTTCCTCCCCAACTTGCTTTTGGTCATGATGTTTGTACAAGAATAGAAACCCTGACTAAGACAAGTGGTGTATCTAATATTAAATAAAATAATGAAATACTGTGAAAAACAAGAAACAAGCAAATCTTGTAGGCAAGACAAACAAGTGGAGTCATTTACTCTCAATCTGAAAACACGCAGCAGACCGCTTTATAGTTTATAGGTAGAGGGCACTTCACTTGAATAGCTATGAGATGAAGATGGGAAATTGCAAAAGCTTCCTTGATCAAAACCCACTGAGCTGAGCATTCTAAACGTTTTCTCCTTGCTGCCTGTGGTGCTTTGTATAAGAATGGCCCCCATAAACTCACACACTTGAATGTTTAACCCTTAGGGAATGGTGCTACTTGGCAGGGATTAGGAGGCATGGCATTTTTGGAGTAGGTGTTGTTGTGATTATAAATAGATAAAGAGGTTTAAGAATATGTTCTATGGGGATGTGATGAGGTGTGGGGTAAGGGAATGCCTCAGTGGGCCCATGCCAAGGAATCCCTTTCCCCCCCGAGGGACCAGCCACATGGCAGTATAGTATAAAATAGAGTTTATTCAGGGCATGGGGCGGGGGTGTAAAGAGGGTAGTAGAGGCAGAGAAAAGCAGAGATGGGGAGAAAGTAGAGAAGTAGAGGCCGGCCATGACCACTTTGAGAGAGAGGGGAAGGGAATGGGGAGAGAGGGGAAGCAAGGGGCAAGAGGCAAGAGAGAAAAGCAAAAGTAAAAGAGAGAGGAGGGGGCAAGTAGCCCCTTATATACTGGGCCTACCTGGCTATTGCCAGGTAACTGTAAGGAGGAGCATACCTGGCTGTTGCCAGGTAACTGTGCAGATGGAGTCCAGACAGAATACAAACATTCCCCCATTTTGGTTTAGTTAAAAAAGAAAAAAAAATAGAAAGAGGAGATAGAGAAGCAGGAATAGGGTCAACATGATATCTGGTTGCTTCATGCTGACATTGGGGCAACATGTCTCTGGGGGAACCTAGAGGAATGAGTATGGGGGATGTTTGTCTAGTCTTGGGAGAGTTGGCTGCTTCCTTGCTGCCCAGGGTCTGTGGAGCCATCTGAGGATAGGTCAGAAGGAATAGGTCCAGTAGAAGTGTCTATGTCTGTGACAGGAAATCTCTGAGAAAGTTGATTCCCTAGAGCTGTCCTGGATATATTAAGCACCAGGACTTGACAAGATGTTGAAACACATTATTATAGGTAGCAAATAAGACCAAATATGCTTGGGAGAAAAAATTTTTTTTCTTAAGATGTACATTTGAAACCCAGAGGAATTCCACTCTCTGGAATAGGTTAGGCAGAGGTACTTATATGGATGGACCCTATTTGGTCCATGGGAGGTAGATCTGAGTAGGTTTTCTGTAGATAACAACAAGAGTTAGCAACATGAATGGTCTTTAAAATGAGCCTCTTGTGGAACAGAAGGGACAAGAATTTGTGATTAGAAAATTGAAAAAGTTGGGTCGTATAGTGGAATGTTTTATTAGAGTTAATGTTAGGACAGTAACATATCAAGAAGAGGAAATACGAAGCACTTAATTAATGGAAATAGAGTTTAGGTAAGGTAATAACAGATTATATCTGTGAAAGCTTTCTTCTAGCTGTCAATGTAGTCAGAAGTCTGGGAAAGAATAAACTATAGTCTATCAGTCATATACTAGCTATATATTATTTTAAAAAATGACACAGTCCACTAGCTAACAGTTTTCTGTGATCTCCATGGTCTCAATGGCAACTTGGGCAGAGTAAGTCTGGCTTTCAAGAGCAGAAGATACAGGGCTTTTTTCTATGGCATTGATACATGTGACATGAGAAATGACTTACCTTTATTTAGCCAAGTCATTTGACTCAGAGTATCCTGTTTTGTCCACTACATATTTCAGTGATTATCATATCACAATCTAGACAGCATCTTGTAGCTCTGTCCACATCTTCTAAGACTTCATAGGAGAAACTGTTAGAGGTTTTTGGGGATTCTGTCTGTCATACACTTAATAATCAACAAACTTCTGACAGGATTTAATACTATATAGATTGTTTATAACTCAATAGAATTTAATGATGGTAGTAAAAATCATATTAAAACAGGATAGGAGTGAAAACCTTAGGTAATTTTGACAAGTTGTAGGTAGAGAAAAGTATATTTTGCATTAGCAAAGAAACATTCAACTAGGACCAGAATAAGAAAGCCGGCAACAGTGGCATAAGATCGTGGTGACAGAAAATGAGTTTGTCCTTTGACACAAACTGAGCATGCAGGCCATGAGTGTGGAAGCATGGATAGGTAAGTGCTTAGGTGCCACGCCCACTCCAATGAAGTCTTGTGACAAGCCGAAAAGCTTGCCCACAGACCAGAGGCAAAAAAATTTCAAAGGGAGCCAGTCTCTTGGAATTCATTCACGGCATTTCCAAACTCAGAGGTAGCCCAGATTGTGTCCTAGGTGCCCACCAAGATACGATTAACAAAATTGGACATTGCTCTCTGTCCTTTAGCAAGGTTCCAACATCTTCGCCATACCCTGGCTTGGAATTTCACAAAGAATGTTACCCATCCAGACTAATTGCCTGCGGCATTGTTAGAAAGATAATGAAGGGAGTAGGACATTGAGGCTTACAGAATGGGAGACTTATCCCAGGGTAAGGTCAAGTAGAATCCTTATTTTCAGTCATGCAAGGCAGCTGAGCCACTCCTAGGAATTAACAAGAATGAGACTTCCTGAGATATATCTCTATTAGCCCAGAAGATTAGCATAGTGGGCAGGACCTTGAGTCAAGTGAGTGTATGTGTGTGTGTGTATGTGTGTGTGTGTGTGTGTGTGTGTGAGAGAGAGAGAGAGAGAGAGAGAGAGAGAGAGAGAGAGAGAGTATGTGAGTCAGCAGCAGAGCATTCGAGATAGAGCATTTGAGTTTCAAGCCTCATGTGGTCCGCAGCCCACCTCCCCGACCTGGAGCCCAAAGCGCTCGGGCCTTGAGGAGGGGGAAGTGGGGGAAACACCTGTCTAGAAGAGGTGGCTGCTTTAGACCCAGTGTGTTTCAGGTGGCCTCAGATGTACTTCTAACGCCGAGCTGCCAGATTTTTCATTTCTCTTTTGTAATGACTGTAAAAGTCTTATGCCATTTTTAAGAAATACATTCAGATCCTGTACTTCCATGTGTTGTGTCTGCCATTATTTCTCTGCCTATGCCTTGCCAACTTGACCAAGACCCTGTTCCCCTGCAGGTTAAGGGAGGCCCAGACTGGCCAGTCCATGGCACCTAGGCCCTTTTGACTAAAGAATACCAACATGTGTGGCCTTGTTGGAGGAATTATATCACTTAACATGGGCTTTGGGGTTTTAAAGGCTTAACCCAGGTTCCATGTCTGTCTTTCTTCCTGATGCCTGCAGATCCAGATATAGATTTCTCATCTTCCTCTCCAGAACCATGTTTGCCTGCACATTACCTTGCTTCATGCCATACCTAAACTAAACCTAGAAAGCTAAGAAAACAAACAGTTGAAGGAACCAAATAAAACTTTTCAGCACCTGAAAATGGAAATATAACCAATAAAGATAATTCAAACTTCGAGAATTCTGGGAATGGAAAAATCTAGGTAAACAAATAGGAACCACAAAAGCAAGCATCACCAATAAAAACAATAGATATAAGAGCAAATTTCAGGCATTGCAGATACAATAGAAGAAATGGATACATCAGTCAAAGAAAATGTTATCTCTAAAAAATTCTTGATACAAATTATCCAAGAAATCTGAGACATTAAGAAACAAATCTAAGGGCTGGCTAGATCGCTCAACAGGTAAGAGCACTTATTACTCTTCCGAAGGTCCTGAGTTCGGAACCCAGCAATCACGTGGTGCCTCACAACCACCCATAATGATATCTGACACCCTCTTCTGGTGCGTCTGAAGACACCTATGGTATATTAAGCCTGAGCAAGTGGGGCCAGAGCAAGCAGGGCCATCCTGAGTTCAATTCCCAGCAGCCACATGATGGCTCATGGCCATCTGTACAGCTATGGTGTACTCATACATATAAAATAACTTAATAAATCTTTGAAAAAAGCAAACAAATCTAAGAATAATAGAAATAGAAGAAGAAGAATCCCAGCTCAAAGGCAAAGAAAATAATTTCAACTAGATCATATAAAAAATTTCCGATTTTCTCTCTGGGGTCTTGCTAAGGCAGGACCATCCAGGAGGCATAGGCCTCAGGAATTGCAGGAGAGTCGCAGGACTGCAGGGACAGGAGCTTCTCAGCTTCTGAGCAACAGAGCTGGATCAGAGACCATCTCTGTCCCCTCCCTGCTGGGGAAGGGCTTCCCTCCAAGGTGGACTTCAGCCCAAGGACTCAGGGGAGAACTTCCCTCCAGGGCAGGCATCAGCCCCAGGAATCAGGCGAGACCAGCCTGGAGGCATAGGCCACAGAAAGTGCAGGGGAGTCGCAGGACTGCAGGGACAGGAGCCTCTCAGCTTCCGAGGGACAGAGCAGGATCAGCGAACATCTCTGCCCCCTCCCTGCTAAGGGAGGGCATCCCCCCCAAGGCGGGCTTCAGCCCAAGGACTCAGGTGAGATCCACCATTTTCTCTCTGGGGTCTTGCTAAGGCAGGACCAGTCGGGAGGCATAGGCCTCAGGAAGTGCAGGGGAGTCGCAGGACTGCAGGGACAGGAGCCTCTCAGCTTCCGAGGGACAGAGCTGGATCAGCGAACATCTCTGCCCCCTCCCTTCGAGCAGAGGGCTTCCCTCCAGGACAAGCTTCAGCCCAAGGACTCAGGCGGGACCAGCTGGGAGGCACAGGCCTCAGGAGTGGAAGGGGAGTTGCAGGGCAGCAAGGAAAGGTCAAGCTCTAACACCAAGAACTTCTAACACCAGAGATCAAGAGATGGCAAAAGGCAAATACAAGAATACTACCAACAGAAACCAAGACTGCTTGGCTTCACCAGAACCTAGTACTCCCACCTCAGCAAGCCCTGGATATCCAAAAACACCAGAAAAGCAAGATTTGGATCTAAAAACTCATCTCACAATGCTGATAGAGGAACTTAAGAAGGACATGAATAACTCCCTTAA
The DNA here is from genome assembly GCA_019843815.1 of Montemys delectorum. NCBI lineage: Eukaryota > Metazoa > Chordata > Mammalia > Rodentia > Muridae > Montemys > Montemys delectorum. The sequence goes on from JADRCD010149993.1 coordinate 25,267, forward strand.
AGAAACACAGGAGAAAACAGATAAAGAGATGCAAGCCCTTAAAGAGGAAACAAAAAAATCCCAAAAAGAATTACAGGAGATCACAAGTAAACAAACAGAAGCCCTTAAAGAGCAAACCCAAAAATCCCTTAAGGAATTGCAGGAAAACACAAAAAAACAGGTGAAGGATCTGAGTAAAACCATTCAGGACCTAAAAATGGAAGTAGAAACAATAAAGAAATCACAAAAGGAGACGACACTGGAGTTAGAAATCTTAGGAAAAAAAGTCAGGAAGCATAGATGCAAGCATCACCAACAGAATACAAGAGATAGAAGAGAGAATCTCAGGGGCAGAAGATAACATGAACAACATTG
>JADRCD010149999.1:0-10242 GCA_019843815.1 Montemys delectorum
GGGGGGGGGGGTCTAAGTCACTCAAAACTTCAATAGACTGAAAAATGAAAAACAATTCTCAAATACTTTTATCAAATCCGGTTCTTCATATCTATGCCAGAGTAAAACTATACTTCACCAGTACAATAAAATATACCTTACACCTTAACTTAAGAAGAAGTACCATAGATATGATAGAGAAGAAAGTACACAGTATATTTAAACTCATTAGAACAGGAAAGAACTTTCTGCACAGGATCTTGATAGTGGAGACATTTAGGACAATGCATCATAAATCAAATCTTATTAAACTAAAAATGCTTCTATATATCACAAGACATCATATCTTAAATAATAAGACTGTACAATACTGAAAATAACCTTGAACATCTGACTTAGGGTTTCCATTGATAATATATTTTTAAAGCTCACAATTAATAAAATCAAGCAAAACCACTCAATTAAGAATCAGTCATGAAACTGACCAGACTTCTTAAAGGATGAGGTACAAATTGCCGTGAAACATTTTAAAACTGTTAAGCATCCTTACGTACCAGAGAAATAGAAATTAAAACAACTTGGAGATTTCCTTTTATCCAAATCATATAAGTAAAATCTCAAAGCCAAGTAAGATGCTATAGAGAGGTAGAGAATATGGAAACACTTATTTACACATCCTGGCAGTATAAATTCATGCTGGCAATTTGAAAAACAAAGTGGAGCATCTTTAGAATGCTAGATATACCATGTGATTTACATATACCACTCATGCATATATACAAAAGGAGTACATACATGCTGCAGAAATACCTGTTCATCTGTGTTCATGACTGCTCTACTGATAGGAAATTGAAAGAGCTGGATGTCCATCAACTGATGAAGGATAAAGAAAATGATATACATTCATACATGTAACTGTTAAGATGAATAGAACTCACATATACCAAAAGTACAGTTGAAATAAGTCATTCTAAATGAGATAACACACACCAGAAAAGACAAATGGGATATTTGCTCTCATTTGTGAATATTAGCTTTGAAACTATGTATATGAATGTCTAGTCAGAGATATCCATAGAGGTCAAGAAATGTGTAGGGAGTTAAGGGGGGGGGGGCTTTAAAAGCAGGAGAGATTGAATGGGTTAACTGAGCATAATGGACTAGTAAGGATTTCAAGACATGAAAAATAGGACAGTATGATAGTAGCGGACAGTATGACAGTATGATAGAAGGAGGGATAACTAACACTGAAGACCTTTTCTAAAAGTCATACGGAAACCCGATACTTCCTAAAGTATGTGCACACACATATATAAAATGACTCTGAATGGACTCATTCTATAGCAAAGTTACAGTGCCCCTATTAGACACAAAGCAACAAACACAAAGCCCAGTGCCAACTAGGGATTACCTCATTTGGAGGTGCTCATCAGAAATAACTCACAGATTCTCAACCATTACACACAAACAGTCCTCTTTTTATCTTTTAGAATGTGATAATAAGACTCTATTACTGAAAACACCAAATATTGGAGTCATAGAACATGGAAAAATTAAGTTGATATTAACTAGAAGATTTCTTTTTATAAGCCTGCTGTCATAGTGAAAGAACACAATAGGTATAATACCCGATGAGAAAGGTAATCATCAGTCCCATTGAGCTGAGTATCTTGGGAGCTATAATAATAGAGTAATAATTGGAGTGGAAATATATGCCCACTGGGGCAATAGTCGACTGAATATTATGAGAGTAGTCAACAACTTTCTTGTTGAATTTAAATCTCATGCTGCAAGATGAAATTGATACTTACACCATAATTTGGGCTCAAGAATTTATAGCTAGAGAAGTCTTAGGCCATAGGAGTTAAAGTGTTATACAAATTCCAAATGATTCATCATTAGAGCCATAGATTATACATTGCTCAACTTTCATAACATAATCTTCTACTTGTAACAAATGACAACACAGTGATCTAACTTTTTGAAATTGAATAAATCCTAAGAAATGATACCACGCTTGAAACATGCTTATTGACATTCACACAGACACCTATGCACACATGTACACAACATTTCAATATTTGTATAAGAACAAAATATGTAAGATCAGAATATATACATACATAGTATTTGAAGCTATATGCATAGTATGCAATTGAAATAATATTCTTTGAGTAGTAAAAACATTCGGTGTGAAATTCTATTTTTGGTTTATATATGTATGCATGTATATATGTGTGAGTACGTATGCATATGTTTGGGTGTAAAAATATTCATGTACATTTTTACAAATTCATTACACACAGAGGGATGTACAGTGCCTTATACTAAGTGCTTATATATATTGCCTGCATTTCCAGTGTTAGGCTGTAACTGCTCTATTGTAAATTATAGTACCAGGTTCTATTCCTTACAAATAAAAATCTGGTCTGCACTTTAGATTTAAGTTTTGTAACCTTTAAGTTCTTTAATTTATTCCAAACTTAATTTCTTTACAATATATTTTCTACACATAAGTAAGTTTAATAATAGAGATAGATAATTATTAGTTGGAGAAGTCCTAATGATACAGAAAAATATTTGACATACCCACCAAAGTCCTACCTAATAGAGAAATGGACAGTTTATTGGCTTCGTGAATGACTTCAGTTACTCTTGATTTCATAAATTTTGTTATACAAATCTCCATTATCTGGCACATGTGAGCCAGAAAAGCCATTACTAAAAATAATGGTCTTTGGATGTTTTATAATTTGCAGTGAAACTTTGTCTTGAAAATCAAGCTGATTTTTTTTAAAGTCAATTCTGTTTTGTTCCAGAACATTTTCATCACTATCAACGGACTAGCCCAAACCTGTGCTACCTGTTCTTCCTTCATTAATCTAGCCTTTGGCAAGCATTAAGTCACCTTTTCTCTTTTTGGAACTGAATACTTTATGTATTTTATGTAACTTTATGCACATGGTATGTGATCTCAGAGTGGCTTTTGTAATTTGGCAGCATATTTTCACCTGTCTGCAAGATATACTGGTTCAATTGTGACACACATGGTTTTGGAGTAAATCAGCATTATTTGATCAATTTTATCAAATAATCCTTGCCTGATACTGCTAAAATGATCAAGGACCTGTTGACACAAGACAGTTCATGAGCCCTAAGAAAACTGACATTATTTCTCTGCTAAACAAACATAAAATTAAGAATGTATTATTATACTCATAGTTCATTTCATCATTCAACTGTCCAAAGAGAACCCTGTTCTTGTAGCAAATGTAATTAAGACACATACCCACAACTGGGCAAAGACTAATAGATTTTGGATCACTCTAGCCAAAATGGAATATTTTTATCACACATGTTCTCTCAAAGCTTAGGGATATATGTAGTAGAAGAGATAGATTGTAAGTACCTGAGGTGGTGACAATTCCAAATAAACATGGTGATCCAGATAAAACCAGACAGAAACAACAACATAAATATACCACCATTCATATGGTTCCAATATGAGTGCCCAAAATTGAGACAGTGTACACAAGTCCTGAACAAATTCAAGATAGACAAAATCTTGATACAGAAAGGAGTGAGTAAAATGTCCTACTCCTAACCAGGAAGCTATTTGTGATTGATTCCAGCTGGGAGAGGGAAAATGTGTTTTTCCAGCAGAGTGACAGTACATATATCAACCATACCCCCTGACATGTTCCATGCCCAGGAGCTATTGGCTAACACAAACAGAATCAAAGGTTTTGTTTGTTTGTCTGTTAGTTTGACTGACTGATATTTTGTGTGACTTTGTTTTTGTAATTTTTATTTTCAATTTTTTTTTCTTTTTATAATATCATTGCTATTGGTTTTAATTTTTTTCTGAAAAAGAACATGAAACTGATAAGGTAGGGTGATAGGAAAGAGCAGAAAGGAGCTTTTGTGATGAATAGACTAGTATCAAATTCAATTGTATGAAATTTTTAAAAAGTTACTAAATATATAGAAATAGGTAAATCAGACTTTAGAATAAATAACAGAAAGACAAAAACTAAAATAATTAAATTTAGTATCACAAATTGACAACACAATATCTACACCTACATTCATGAAATATATGAACTTTTATTTTAAAATGTTTAAATCGAGCTTTAAATTTTTAATATTTTTTTCACCTTAAAGAATCACATTTGGGTATCAGTTTATACAATTAAACACATTCTCATTGAAAATTTCTCGTGTGGTGTATCTATTTCAATAATAATGCCCCTAAATTAAAACCATAATAAAAGCCAAAGTTATCTTCTTCATTGAATAAAGTAATTTGTTCCACTTTCATTAGTATTAAAGTAATAAACTATAGCATAATTGTGAGCACACATTTCATTGTAACTCCAAATAGAAACATGGGATCTTATCACTTCTCTCCTTGAGTAAGAAGAGATGAATAAAGGATGCATCTTTTGAGGCAACATCATATTATGTAAGATGTGCTTCTATATAATAATATATGTGTTTAACATAGTAATACCAACAGCCTCAGTAATTACTGCTGAATATTTTTAGAGCACAGGCTACAAGCCCATAGTAGAGAAGGAAAGAAAGAGAGAAAGAGGGAGAGAGAGAGAGAGAGAGAGAGAGAGAGAGAGAGAGAGAGAGAGAGAGAGAGAGAGAGAGTCTGTGTGTCTGTATGTGTACATAATATTTAAACATGGAAAGGGATTTATCAACTTTTCCCATTAAAAGTTTTTATTCTATTGTTTTCTTAATTACTTTCTGCATTCTAAAGGGAACATCTTGAATGGAAGCTGTTATCTGTGTTGTGTCTGTTGGAATCTCAGGATCAAGGACTCCCCGTGCTTCATGGCATGTTATACTAATCCTCTTTGACTAAATCTGACTCTTCATCTGGCTTGGAATCAAGAATGTCAAAGCCCTAACTCCCTTGTCATGCAGCGTTGTACAGATCATCGCATTAATTATCATTCTTTCACACAGAGAATATGAGTGTTTATGGAGTAACACAAATCACACTGGATCTCAACTGTCTCTGTATTCAGCACCACAATATTTACAAGAAATATAAACTTCTAAATAAAAGAGTTCAGCTGTTAGTCTCAACTCTGAAGTTTTCTTTATCTCCAGCAACTAGAGCATAATAGGACATTAATGAAAATTGGCAAATAAATATTTTTTTTTTTTTTTGGTTTTTCGAGACAGGGATTCTCTGTATAGCCCTGGCTGTCCTGGAACTCACTCTGTAGACCAGGCTGGCCTTGAACTCAGAAATCCACCTGCCTCTGCCTCCCAAGTGCTGGATTAAAGGCGTGCGCCACCACTGCCAGACACAAATAAAATATTAAACCATTAAATCTGTAAGAGATCTAAACATTTTAATCTTTTATCCATTGTGCAGTTCAATCTGAACTTCTTCTTGCAAAAAATTATCAAAATTTAAAATCACTTTGGATTATTTGAAAAAAGTGAGATTAAAATTAAAGTATATATTATGAATTTAATACGTACCATTAAGAAGTTCTGTTTTATAACCTTCCTAGAGTGAGCATATATATATATTGGAAACCAGTACATTTTTTTAGATTAGAGCAACCTAGTGTCCATAGAGGTTGAAAAAAGTAGACTCTATTTATCAACAGTATGTATTTTGCCAGTTTACACATCATTGCCTTTTCCTCTGTTTGCAAATACATTTTTATATTTTACTATAATTACTAATATTATATAAAATGTTCATTTTAAGTTTAAAGAATAATCTTTATGTGTCTCAGGCTGGCTTTAAACTCTTTCTACAGCTGAGTATGACTTTGAAATTAAACCAACTGGCTCTGTACTGGCTAGTGCTATGTCAACTTGACACAAGCTAGAGTCATCTAGTCATCTAAAAGGAGAGATCATGAGTTGAGCAAAAATTTCCATATAATCAGGCTATAAGTAAGCCTACAGTGCATTTTCTTAGTTAGTAATTTATAGAAGGAAAGCCTACCCCATTGCTAGTGGGAACGTAGCTGAAGAGGTACTGGGATTTATAAGAAAGCAGCTTGAATAAATCATGTGAAGCAAATCAGTAAGCAGCACTCATCTGTGGTGTTTACATCACTTCCTGCCTCCTGGTTCCTGCCATGCTTGACCTTCTGTCCTGACTTATACTAGTGATAAACTGAGATGTCAAAGCATAAGCAAAATAAACCTTTTCCAACTTGGCCTTTGGTCATGATGTGTCACCCTAGCAATTTTGATCATGAAAGAGAAGTGGATACCAGGATAGGGGGTATTGCTGCAAAACATCTAACCGTGTTTTAGAGATGATTGTGTACAGATGTTGGAATTTTGGGCTAAAGAAAAAACACTGGCTATTGGAAACTCAGTAAGTAGTTCTATAGAAGCATGGAAGATAGGAATGCTGAGAACAGTACAGATGATGGAGGCCTAGCTTGTGAAGATTCAGAGGGAAGCAACAACTCTGTGTCACTTGTGTGAAGAATCTGTGGAGTCTAGTCAAAAATTAACTGGAGTCACCATAATTAACAAGAGTTTTGCCATAGTGAAGTTACTGGTACAATTGATACTGGTTAGATAGAGCTGAGAAATTACATAGATTAAGAAGAAAGAAGCCTGATTTAGATAAACTCTGTTTGGGAAGTGTTTCCTCAGAATCAGCTCAGAGAAGATGTGTTCCAGATGCTGTGTTTGGGTTGTGCTCTACGATGGTAGCTAAACTTAATGGTATAAGTACCATCTAAGTACTACTGCTTTTATAGGCATGAAAGGGTGCTAGAAGACTGCTGAAGCTTGGACACTGTGAGGCCAGCCTATGTTCCCTAAGGAGAACCTAGAAGAGACTACTGGCATAAGTTCAGTCCAGTTGGAAGTAAACCACTCGGTGCTTCACAGATCAAAACTGAAGAAGTGACTCAAGCCCATTGTTGGAACTGGAAGAATGTGAATGCATCCCACATAATTAGATATTGAACTACTTATGCCTATTATATTGTTTGAGCTTGATTTTATCTTGTTCAGATTGGGACTGGGCTCTGGCTTTTCCATCTTGAAGAAAAATGGAATATAGGAGAAACTATGCAGCCACCTCTGCATAAATGCTGAGCAGTTGCCAAGATGTGTCCTGCAGGATGGCCTAATTGAAGACTGCCTGAGAGAGCAAGAATTGCTGATGTACAAAATGCCAGCCAATCAAGAACTGCTATTTAGAAGAGATGATTTCTTGGGACCAATAGAGTGCAATTGGAGGGCATTAAAGGAGCCTGCAGCAGCATTCAGATAAGCCTGCTACTGGTGTCAGTGTTGTTGATTCTGTGCCATCTGTGCCAACTCATGTCCAATCCCCAAGGGCATGAAAGTTCAGGCAGTGAGTAGTCCAGGGCACAGGCAACAATGTAATTTAGTTTTTACTTTTAAAGGAGCCCACAGATGAAACATATCTATACATTTAAAAGAGGTTTCTGACTTTTTCGAAGAGATTGAAGATCCGTTGATGTGTTTGAATTTGTAAAGAAAGATTGTGGAACTTTTAAAGTTATTATTTGATATTATGATATTAATATTAACTTACCTTCAAGGGTTTGAGAAAAGTGAAGTTATAATTGAAAAGAGATGTGTTTTGTATCAAGTTGACAAAGGGTTAGTTTTAATATATATATATATATATAATATATATGTATATACATTATATATAATATATACATATATAATGTATATGTATATACATATATAATGTATATACATTTAAAAACTTGAAAGGTAGTGTCATCAGAGAGGACAGAAACAAATTGAGAAAAATCTCTTCAAATGATTGGGCTATATGTAAGTATGTAGGGCATTTTCTTAACTAGTGTTTGATGGACGATGCCCAGCCAATATTAGTTGGTCCTAGATTCTCTAACAAAACAGGCTGAGCAAACCATGGGCATCAAGCCAGTTAGCAGCACCCATTCATGGCCTCTGACTCAGGTCTTGCCTCCAGGTTTTGCAGTGGTTGAGTTTTGCCCTAACTTCCATTGATGATAAACTATGGTACAGCAGCATAAGCTAAATACATCCTTTCCTCCTCAACCTGATTTTTGGTCATGGTGTTTCACCACAGCAAGGGTAGCCCTAACTAAGACAGGTTCCGAGTTTTAAGTGTTAAGAATACAGACACGAATACCAATGACCTGTTTTACACAATATTTGGGCTCCAATCTAGGCTTTGTGTATGCTAGGCAAACATTCTAAAAATTGAACTATGACTTTATCCATTTTCTGTGTAATGTAGGAAGAACATATATTCCCAAAGATTCTATTCCTGCATTTATGAAATAGGGTATTCAAATTCATTAGTGATATCTTACTGGGCCTAGCACACATTGACTATAATACACTGGTAAATTTTATTTTAGAAATTTTAAATTTCATTTAGCATCATTTCACTGGCAAATAATTTATTCTTTTGTATTTTCTCATCTCTTCCATCTATCATCGTCTTTTGTGTTTTCATTGATTTACTTATTTTATATATTCTACTTATTTTACACTCTCTATCCTTTCCATTTTCTAACTAAGAATAGCTTTCAAATAACTAATTATGTATTTATTAACAACTTACAAAAATTCCATTTTCTTAATGAGTAGGTATGTGTAACACTCCATAGCTAGTGTCAGAGAAAAATAACTATAATTTAAAACCTAGTTATGTGAGAGAATAAATAGAGCATAATAAGACAGGGGTAATTTTTATTTACAGTATGCTTTTTTTCTAAAATTTTACTATGTAAATGCACAATTTATTAAATTTATTTCTTTGAACTTGACAACTTTTCTTGCCAGTAATAATAGAAGAAACTATTCTAAAGAAACACATACATAGCCATCCACCAGATCTTCTGCTACTATTGTGGACTTTATTGCTGATTCCCTTAGGAATTCACCTGTTTATTCCTTAAGCCTCCTTGTGATGATATTGCAAATTAATCATTGAAGGATTATTACTTTATTATCAAGCAATGTAGTTAAGGTCGCTGGTAGTTCAATACCTTAGAAATGCCATAAGGAGTTCAGAGCCTTCTCATTTGTCTTGATATTGCACATACTTAATGTTTCCAATTCATATGAATCTTCAGCAACAAGCAAAACAACCCAAAACTTAATCTTTGACTTCCTATTCTCAAAAACTATGAGAATAGACATCTGATAACTCATATGCTCCTTGGTATCTTGCTAGATCCAAGCTAATACACATATGATCCAGTAAGTCTATGCAATAAGTCCTACCTAGAATCCAAGGTTCTTGTGCAATATATTCAAATGCATTCGAATAACATGCATGTTGTACACACTTAATTATTTTTTGATGGCTTGTAGTACCAAGCACGATGTATATTTTACAGTCTGCTTTCATTCCTGTTGTCCTAGTAAATAAGTGGAATAAATCTCGGTCTTATTGCTTCATATATGTCCATGTGTTTCACATAGCCTACGAGAATATGTGTCAGGATAATGTATTTTAATGAGTGAGTATAATGATATGAACATGAGGCCACTGATCTCATCATTTATCCGTCTTTAATAACTGTGAAGAAAAAGTTTCTCTTTTTAAAGGCATTCTAGAATTAATAATTAGGTCATATCTGCTCTCAAATATTTGTCAATTGTCTTTACTTGGTTTGAGCGTTTTTTCCTTATTTATTTATCATCCATTCATTTATTTATTTGGATTAGAGTATTTGTCGGAGACAGGTTCTCATTCCATAACCCACAGCAGTTCAGGCTCCCTGCAGTCCTGTGGCTTCAGTTTCGTAAATGCTGATAAGGTACGTGAGTACTGTCTCTTCCAATCTTTTGATCCTTTTTTCAGGATATATTAATGGTAAAAATTAATGACCTTTGCAAGGGCATTTACGTGGATAATGTTATTTTTAATTGTACTTAATTTTCAGATAATTAATTACAAACCTGTTCTTCGAAATATCTTAGTCCCCAAAAATTATTGGGTTTTGTTTCTAAAGCAATGATTTTGATCCGTGAGCTGAATAGCAGGTAATAATGCTAAAAGGAAGTTGTTCCAACAATTACCGACTCGTGCCCTCAGCGCCCCCAGGGGCCCAACCACCAACCAAGGACTACACAGGGTGGGACTCAGCGTACTGGCAGCAGGTATGTGGTGGAGGACTGCAAATTCCATCATCGATAGGAGTGAGGGACCTCGGCCTTGTGAGGGTTCTGTGCCCCAGTGTGGGGGAATGCCAGGGCCAATGGGTGGGAGAGGGT